>APFE030828000.1:7794-163236 GCA_000404065.3 Pinus taeda
AAGGATGAGATCCAGTATGCAGGTTATGGGTTGCTTGATCTAAGCTAAGGAGGGATCTCACAAGTTGATGGAGAACATGATCTAAGGATAGATCGGGATCAAATGGTTTGAAATGAACTATCTCTATATGATTGATTATGTTTATTCTAGATCTGTATACTGACGCAAGTAATGCTCTGAACTGGGTATAACTTAAGTTTGAAATCGCTGCAAGTCATGATTGAATATTTATAGATCTATACGCGGGTTGGCTTTGGTAAAAGCGCGTATGTACGCGGGTTCGGTTTGTCCAAGTAGCGTATGCACTTTAATGCATGATTTTGATGATACAGTTGGTTCTGAATAGTGTTGCAGAGTTCAAGGTTCTGCTCTGTGTTCTGGTGACTGTTTTTTATTGACAGGGTTTCAGTATTGGGTATTGATGTTGCTAAGTGTTTGTGAGCTTCAATGATATTGATGGGTCCAGTATGAAAATTTGATGAAACGTGGCCTTCAGATTATGTGTTGTGCTTCAGTGTATCCAGTCTGAAAATTGATGAAACGTGGTACCTGGAGGAGAGGAGATTGTAGGTCAGCACCTACGTACTAGTATCTAAGCTAGTACAAGAGCTAAAGGAAATCTTTGGAGCATTGTAGCAGGTAGTAGCCTGCGTACTAGTAAATGGATCGGCTAGTACAAGAGAAAAGGGGGTTGTAGCTCCCGTACTGGTATAAGGCTGCACCAGTACAAAATATTGTAAAAGGATTTTCTTATTAAAAAGAAGATTGAGATGACTGGCAGCAGGTGGTTTTCACCCACATTGGGTTTCCACCTTATATCATGGTGTTCATGTGTGTGCTCTTTATGTGTGATGTTCTATTCTGCTTACTATTAATAAGGTTAATAATGTTCTGATGCATTTACTGAAGATAAGCTAACTGAATCATAAGAATACTGCATGTACGCTGGTTTATTTTAACACAGTCGCGTATATACGCGGATATCCTTAACTGAAGTAGCGTATATGTATCTGAGTATGAAAATGAAAAAGTTTTACTGATTTGATAATACTGATTCACCCCCCCTCTCAGTATTATTTCCAACAATGAGTTTGAACTATGTACTCTAGCAAATCTACCCCTAGAATCTCATTCCCTGTACATGTGTCCTAAATGATTTTAACATGATTTTTTAATTATGCAACAACAATGAGATACAATTGGAACAAATCTAGTTACGAATAACACCATACTTGTTATGCATAGGTTCTTAGTAGATGCCTTACCTCTCCTCCTAAACAGAGTTATATAAATAAAAATAATCAAAAACTTATTACCTGTGCATGATTCCCTGATAATGGTGCCAAAATGTCGAGTAATTTAATTGTCTCCTAAATTACTTGCATTAAATTTCAATCTAGGGTTCGTAACCTTGTGAAGACTACTTTCTTTGTATGTGCTAGAGAATTAAATTTTGATTTAAAAACAATATAATCTATTTTGAAAAGAATTGTAGAGAATAAAATAAAATCCTAGCTATGAAATGATATTTAAAATCAATACACACAACACTTTCTAAAGCAATACCAAACTTCCAATGGAACTAGAGCATTAAATTATGAACTAGAAAGTAATGGAATTCTTACCTATTGGATTGAAATCACAGCTATATTCTAGGAAAATAAATGCTCTTTTATGAAATTAATACTATGTAATGAAAACTCTTTAAAGTTATCTAAATTCCTATTCTAAATTATATTCTAATGAACATGAAAACAAATATATTCTATAGAAACCATACATTTTATTCTATCAAATTCAAATAATAATTCTATTATAGAAAGCAATAAAATGATGTTTTTAGGAAAGCACTAAAATCCTATTTTAAGAGTAAGGAAACAAAAATTCTACTCTAGGAGAAATTGAAAATGACAATTAACTATTTGAGAAACAATTAAGACGTGTGAATGTGTGTACATCAATTAGAGTTCATTCATATGAAAACTTAACATCTATTTCTAAGAAGAGAGAATGTAAGATTGAGAACAAAGAAAATGTTTTTTTGTTTTTCTAATTTTAGTCAAGTGATTGACCTATAGAAAGATGAGAGAAGTAGGTGAGTGAAATACAAATCGAAACTAACTAAAGAAATGGAGCATTAAATCCAAATATTGAAACAAAACAAAATATTAAAAATGAAATGAATTCTTAATGAAACTAAACTAATCTAGCTCTTACTTTTGTAGGGGGGGCACCTAAGATGCACAAGTAGTTGTAAAATTCAAATCAAGAACTTGAATAAACCACCAACACTTTTCAAAACACCATAATAAAGATTAGATTACTAGAAGTGCATACACATAGGTTGCAAAATAACAATAAACCTGGAATTCAAGTAAACTATTAAAACTATATATTAGCTTCCAAGTGAATCAATTCATAAGGTACTCAAATAACAATTAATGAGAGTCTATTGGCGAAAAACTAGTTAGATAAAGCAACATATTGGTAATTTATTCTTATCACAGTTCTTCCTTTTCATGATTCACTATTGGAGCAATTAATTATCAAAGGAGAACATCATCATATTTAATATATTATTCCTTCTTTCAATTTCCAGATCTTTCTTGCTTGACTTGAACCTCACTCACTTGATATTATCCCTTCTAAAGATGAGCTAGATATTCCTTTTACCAAGAGTTTGACTTTAGTTTTGCGGTTGATCCATGGACATCCACCTTTTGTTAATAGGTGGATCACAATCTTGACATCATTTGGAAGATTATTATATTCTTTGGTTGATTTATAGCTTGTGGGATCTTATATAACCTTTTATTTAGCTACAAAATGTTATTAGAGCTACAAAATTCAAGATTTGGTAGGTTATCCCTAATCAAATAAATTTCATGAAGAAAAGCATATATATTGGTGAAAATATTTGGTTTTTACCTTATTATTGAACTTGTATCTCATTGATGGATTTTAACTCAAGATAGAGGTATGGTGGTATGAAGATAAGTGGAAAAATGGGTGAAATATATGGAATAAACTATAAAAAAGAAAGCAATTTTGTAGTCTTGACATCTTCTTATCTTGAAGGCATTATATAAAGGGAAATTGCTCCAGGATTCCAGCCAGTTAAAATATTACTACATTTCAATGAACTCGGCCATAGTCTTCAATCCGACACTACACGATGGAGCTCCTAATGGTTTTGTCTCTTTTAAGGATGTAGTGATCGAGAAGATTTATACCCCTGTAAATAAAATTCAAGATAACCTAGGCCCATACATTGCAGAACAAATGGAACAAGTACTATCCATGGAAGCTAAACTTCCTGAGCTTAATTCTCCACCCTTTGTCATCCATACCAAGGATATTAATTACAGGTTTAGTGGCTTCTGGCCTAAATCTAAAGTATTGCAACAATGCCTTTTTCTTCTTAGACTCCCAACTATGACATTTATTTATGCTCCGAAGAATTCTTAATTATTAATTTTGATACACAAAAATATTTAGAGAATGTTTTGAATGATGGGCCATGGTTCTAGGGTAGAGTTATGCTCATCATAACCCCATGGTTCAAATTTTTGATCCCACAAATATGGCAGTCTCCACAATGTTGGTTTGCTTGAGCCCTCCAAATCTCCCTCTTCGTTTTTGGCACCAAGGGGTCCTAAATGATATTGGAAATACTATGGGTAAATTCAAGGAGATAGACCTTGCAATAAGAGAGAAATGTTTATTTATGTTTTCCAAAATTTTTGTAGAGATAAACCTTAACATGTAGAAATTGGGTTGTCGGATTACAATTGTTGATGAAATTTTAATCAAAATCATAAGGAACAAACCTACATTACTACTTTGCAAACATTAATTCACAATTTAGAACAAAAATACCAGATATGGAAGAAGAAATAACACACATGCAACAATTATTTTTATTTAGGGAAAGAAAACTTCTTAAAACCCCAAAATTTTCTTGCGTTAATCAAATGAATAGACATGTATTATAATTTCTTTGCCCATTTGAGCTCACCCTAGAACTGTACAACCTGTCACTCTGCTCACTAAAGGCCCCTGACCAAAACTTAGTAAAATTTTTCCTCAGCTTGAGCTCTTATTTCCTTGCATTGTTCCTTGCATAATTAGCCCTTATTATTTAGGAAATTCCTATAACTGAATTATGAAAATACTTAGGCTGATCATATGACTACATGTAACACTTGTACAATCAATACTACTCTACAATTAATGTTACCATTCCTCCGAATTTCCACCTCAATTGTGTAACTAGAATTATGTGCATGCACTAGCTATTTTAGGTTGGTTGATCAATTAACTAGATTATCACTGAGTTTGATTGGATTCCAACTACTTAACTGAGCTTTCAGTAGTTCCTCCAAAAGTTGGAACTAGTCTAACTGAAAACGACGTGAGATAACTGACCTTGATTGCTACAAATTAGTAATCACACATGTAGAATTGAAATTTAACTCCTCCAACTTGAATTTAATCAGTAAACTAGATGAAAAAATACATGTCATAGAAGCTAACATCATCGAAGTTCTCTGTTGATATGGAAATTCAAATTTTCTCAATTTAATCAAGGCAAAATCAAATTGTCAATTTCTTGTTGCATTTCTTCAACACTCCCTCTCAGAAAGAAAGCAATTATTAACCACAACTATCCCACATATGTGGAACTCAAACTTCCCTCTTGACAAGGTCTTTTTCAAAATAACATTATATTGTTCCTTCGTTGGAAGGTATTGCAACAAAATTATCCGCCTCTACATATAGTCCCATCAATGGTGCCACTGAATATCTATATTCTTCGATCGATCATGAAAAATAGGAATTTCATAGGGCATGGTGCAACTATGATTATCAAAGTAGATCACAGTTGGATCCATAATGTGACCAAATAATGAAAAAATTGTCTTTCTCATCCTGATCATGCCACATGCTGCTTGAAGTATATCGATTCTCACCAGTTAGCAATTGTCCATGTGGAACCTATGAAGTATTTCATTAGCATACTTTCCTTGAGAGACCAATAGTTCCCCATCACCTTGCCATATTTCCAATCTAAGGAAGTAGTGCATGAGACCCATTTCCTTCATTTCAAACTCTTTTGGAAGGTCCTCCTTACAAGATTTGATTTGTTTCTCATGACCAGTTAAAATCAAGTCAGCAATATATAAGACAATAATCAACAATTTACCTTATACAAAGATATGTTAGATGTTTGCATCCACTTCACTTTTGGTGGAGCCCAAACCGGTGATATAGCTATCAATACTAGTTTACCAAGCACAAGTTGATTACTTGAGACTGTACAATGCTCGCTTAAGTATGCATACATGACACTCTCGATCAAAAGTATCAAAGCATTCTGGTTTCACGATGTACACTTCCTCCTCAATAACTCCATTGAGGGATGTTGTTTTCACATCCATATGGTCGATATTCCAACCCATCTGTGCATCCAGAGAAATTAATGATCTAATGGATGAGTACCTTGCTACTATAGCAAAGGTCTCCTCATAGTCAATCCGTAAGCTTGAGAGTACCCCTTCACCATAAATCTAACGTTATACATTTCTATGCTTTCGTCTGCTACATGATTTACCTTGAAGATCCATCTCAAACACACAATTGATTTGTCTGCTAGTCTTTGGACCACTTCCAAAACAACGTGCTTTACAATGAATTCATATTCCTCCACCATTGTGTCAACCCATACATGTTTCTCTACTTCTTCCTCAAAATAGGATGGATCAACCTCTACCAACTCAATTATTAGAGCCATGTAGCTAGTGTAACGATCTTGTGCCCTTCTCTTCCTATGCAAGGAGCACCCAAGTTCTCCCTTGCATCCCTCACAAGTCCCTCAGCTTCCCTACTCCTTTTCCTACCCTCTATAGATGGTTCTGCTTGAGTGGTTGTCTCCACTCTTTACTCCTCAACTTGTGGCTACTCCACAAATTCTTGAGGTTCCTCCTTTGGACCTAAAAGAACCACTTTTGTGGCATATGAAACTCCCTCTCAAGAGATCAGCACATCACTTTGTCTTCATAAAATTTTACATCCCTTCGCACAACTGTCATTCTAAGGGATGGCAAGTATACACAATAGTTGTGGGGATTTTCTATGTAACCAAAACATACTTGCAATTTTTTTGTTGGCTCTAGCTTCTTCCTTGATTCTTTGGAGACATGACAGTAAAGAGAGGCTCCAAAAATCTTGAAGTGTGACACATCGAACTTTCTGCCAGTGAAAGCCTCCTTTAGTGTAATCATGCCTAGAATTTGATGACAACTCCAATTCTACAAATAGATTATTGTGTTTCATGCCTCTGACAACAAATACATAGGTAGGCCTTAACCATTCAAAATAACACTTGTTTCTCCCACAATGCTATGTATCTTTCTCTCACCACCCCATTTTGTTGTGGGTTGTGGGGTGTTGTCAACTCCCGTCAAATGCCTTCTTCTGCACATAAATTTTTAAATTCATTCAACGTGTACTCACCTCCATTATCACTCTTGAGAGCCTTCACCTTCTTGCCCATTTCTTTCTCAACTAGTGGCTTGAATTCAACGAACTTGGAGAATGTCTCATCCTTCCTCCGCATGAAGAAGATCTAGCACTTCAATGAGAAGTCATCAATAAAAATTACAAAATATTTGTGCCTGACAGTGGAGGCTATGGATAAAGGTCCTCGGATGTTATAAAGGATCCTTTCAAGAACTGCATGTTCTTTGTTGTCCCGATCATGGAATGTCGATTTTGTGAACTTCCCCAAAGTACATTCTTTGTTTACATCCTATTGCTCAAGTTGTCAATTGGGGATGCATGTGGTTATCTATTGCATGATCTTCAAAGCACCATGATGTAAATGCCCAAGTCTTCTATTCCACATTTCACTGACATCACGGCTCTGCATCCTCCACACCTTTGTGCTCAATGCAGTACAATCCTCCACATCTAGCTTGTATAGGTTCTTCACATTAATCTCAATTTTCTTCACCTATCCCTTAGCTATGTGTGTAATTAATACCTTTCCTTTGCTTAATATCACATCATAACCATGGTCTTCCAAAACTGCAATAGAGAAAATCATTTACTTTAAGCCCAGAATGAACATGACATCCTTGAGCCTGGGAGCATGCTCGACTCCCTCTGAAGGTTGACTGTACCAATACCATTTGTTTTATACCTTATAGCATCCCCCTTCTTGATGTGCACCTGCAAATCGTTCTCCTACAAGTTACTCAAAAAGTCTTGATTTCCTTCCATGTTGAACGATGAACCTGAGTCCAAGTATTACATGCCCCCATCAATGTGTTGGCCATGCATGCAGTGATGGTAAAGTAAAGCTAACACTGTGAAGACAAATATTCACCTACTAATCCTCTTGAGGTCTTCTTGCATTTATTCTTGTGTGGACACTTTGTGGCATAATGCCTAAATTCATGAAAATGGAAGCATTTAATTTTTAACAAATCTTTCTTCTTTCCCCCTTGAATAGGTTCTAGTTTCGATTGTGATTTCTTCCATTTTCCCTTCTTTTCCTTTCCATCAAATGAAATTTTTTCTTCATCGTTTCCCTTGGATGAAGTCCTATCTCTGGTATTCCACCTTATTTCCTATTGTACCAAATTAGACAATAAGTGCTCCTAACTCAATAGTTTCTCCCTCCCATTCACTGAATCTTGATAGTTATGCTAGCTCTTGGTAAGGCTAAAATGGACTAGGGTTACCAAGTGCTCTCTAGGTACATTAACACCGACCCCACCAACTTCATTACAACGCAGTGTAAACATTCTCAAGTACTGTGAAATTATGTTATTCTTCTACATCTTAATGCTTCAAAGTTTATCCTTGAGCGACAACTTCTTGTGGTCAACATTATTATCGAATAATTATGTGAGTGCTTTCCACATCGAGAAAAATTTTTATTTACCATGGACATTCAAGACAATATGTTCTTGTACTCCCTCCAAGATTATTCTCCCCACCTTGCCTAAAGCTTTCTTCCACTTAGCTAGGTTTTGGGCATCACATGCTCAAGGTTATTAAACTTTTATCTTGATGTATCCTATCAATCTATTATCATCCAATATTCCCTCCATGTGATCCTTCCATGCAACAAAATTTGAGGTTCCTTTCAAGGCATACTCTGGCCTTAGTCCATTGAAGGCTATCTTCTCAGCTCTAAAGAAATCGTGTTATACTGATCTTCAATTTCGAACCTCTATGAAACAACTTCAAATTTCTTGATCTAACGTAAATATACCTCTAATACCTTGTAGAAAGATGCATATTTTCAACTTCTCGTGAAGTTTTAATCAAAATCACAAGACACAAACCTACTCTACTTCTCTCTAGAAATTAATTCAATTTAAAGCAAAAATCTCATATATGCAAGAAGAAATAAAATGCATTGAACAAGTATTTTAATATGGGGAAAGAAATATTCTAAAAACCCCAAAGTCATATTGCATTAATCAAATGAATAGAGATGTATTACAAGTTATTTTCTAACTGAGCTCACCCTACAAATACAAAACTTATCTCTCTACTCATTGAAGGTCTTTGACCTTAACTCAATCAAATTTTGCCTCGGCATGACCTCATATATCATTATGTTGTTCCCTGATGAATTAGCCCTTTTAATTTAGAAAATTCCCCTAATTTAATTTCTCCATTATTTAGGTTGATCATCTAACTGCATTCAACACATGTGCACTCATGACTATTCTATGTGACTAATGTTATACAACCTTGGAATGTCCACCTCAACTAGGTAATTTGATTTTTTTTGCATGTACTAGTTTTTTTGGGTTTATTTCATAGTTAAATGGATGATCATTGAGTTTGAATGAAGTTCCTCTACTTAACTCATCTTCCAATAGTTCCTCCGAAACTTGGAACTAGTTTAACTGAAAACAACTTGAGATAACTTTCCTTGATTTCTATAAATTAGCAACCACACCTGTAAAAATGAACTTTAGCTCCTCCCACTTGAATTTACTAAGTAAAATGGATGACACAATCCATATGATAGAAGTTAACATCATCCAAGTTGTTTGTTGATGTGGAAAATCGATTTTTCTCAATTTAATCAAAGGCAAAATCAATTTGAGAATTTCTTGTTGCATTTGTTTCAGCATAGAAAAAGTCTACTTGACCATATTGTATTGAAAAATCATTTTTTTTAGTGAACCCAAGTATTATATTACAAGAATTTTGCATTTACATGTTGAATATGTTTTCCAAATTTAACATTTTCAAAACAATTTCCCTTAGTCTAAAAAGAACCCCAAAAAGAAAAAGAGGCTAACCCAAAGGCCAAAAGGATGGCAGTTGTCAATCCCACACCTATCAGATGAAGAAGTAAAAAATACCATGGATAACCATCCATCTCAAATGGAAGTGGGTGCTCATACTCGATATGTTCCATGAATAGAAGAGGATGTCACAACTTAATATGAAATTCTAACCTGAATTGAGAAGGGTGTTGAACTACATGAGATTTTGGAATTTCATAGGATGGGGGGAACAAAAAGAGAACATGTTTATAAGAGCTCAAACTGAAACAAAGGACCTTCACCAAAGGACAAAGATAGAGATTTGGCAATGGTTCTTGTTGAGACAAACTCTGGAGGATGGTAGAAAGTGCAAAAAAAGAAAGGAAAAAGAGAGAATTTAAGTGAATATTTTCACACTTAACTTTGAATATTTCATATTGTAAGATTTTTAATAATGTTTTTTTCCTTTTTAGTTTAATCCCCTAAGGTTTTTTTCCAAAATGCTTACAACATATACAAATATAAATTTTCTTTATCTTTTCTCATGAAATAAAATTATGGGTTATTTTTCTTAGGAAAAAAGGGCTTATATATAATTAATATATTAATATTTAATACTTAATATATTACTTATATTTAACTATGACATCAATATAATAGTAAGACATATATATAAATTTATTAGCACATTAGTGTAACGTTAATACCATTTGAATAACTTCAATAAGAGTTTAAGGTAACAATAATAACACATTCATAATATATCAATCTATACATTAATAATGTCTTGACGATAGATTAATCTATAAATTAACACATGTTAACTATGGTTTAATATTATTAACATAGTCAACTATAGTCAACATGGGCATCATAGTCAACAATAATCAACATGAATACCATGGTGAGCCATATTTACCACATGCATCATGGTCCATCCGTAGGTGAGCAATATTGAACCATAGTGAGCTATATTGAACCATAGTGTATTTCCATAGTTGACCATGGAGGCCTATTATGGATGGCTAGGGTTAGCCATAGTAAAACCATGTTTAGCCATTAACAACTACCATTGCAATGGTAACCATAGTAAAATCATTGTCAACTACAAAGAAGCCATAGTCAAAATATGGTCAACTGTGTACAAACTCTATTCAAAACATGGTAAACTATAACATATATAGTTGTGGAATTCGCAAATCATACATAGTCAATCATAATCAATTACATTGAATATATTAAAACTAGGGTAAACCAATGGTAAATCATAGTCAAACCATGTTCAACTATAGTCAATCATGATCAACCATAATCATAAAATTATTAACCAGAGCCATTCCTGGTGAAAACGTAGCCAACAATGTTTAAAAATGGTGAACATGGACAACTATCATGAATTGTGTTCAAGCATAGTAAAAAAATTGTTAAACATAGTCATTCGTATTAAAAACATAGTATGTGATATTTAAATAGGATGAACATGGAAAAACATGGTCAACGATAGCCAAAAAAATATTAACCATGTAGTCAAAACAAATTTAGAGATTTTTAACAATAGGCACACATGGTCAACCATATTCTAGCCATGGTCAACTATCCTCAACTATTGTCCCCATTGTTGACTATACTGAACTATTATTTGACTATAGTTAACTATGGTTTCCATGGTCAACCACTGTCAACCATAGTTGACTCTAGTTAGCATGGTTGACAATCATGAAACATGGTTAGACATGTTTAACCATGGGAAATCATGGTTCTCTTTGGTCAACCATAGTCACAATAATCAACCTTTGAAAAGTATGCTAAACCCATGCTAAACATGGCTAACAATGGGTAATATGGTTAAACATGGTCAACCTAGGTCACCTTAGTTGACTTAGGTTCACCATAATCAAACTTGGTCAGCTGCATAGCATTATTATTAATATTGACTATATTGCAAATCAAATGGCATGAACATGCAATGTAACATTATACAAAAACAATGTAATGTGGTTATGTCAGAAGGATTGAAAGAATTTTTTTTGAATATAAATGCTTTGCCAATGTGATGAAAAAAGATAACATCACATTATGAAAAATAAACTAATGTGACAAAATAGTCAACCCTACATTGTCACAAACATGTTATGACGGTGGAATGGTATAGAAATCTGCTCAAAGTTGCACTATGACAAAATTTCTCACAATGTTACTTTGCATTACAATTTATCCAATGTTGTAATGTGACACTATGAAATTAGTCAAACATATTTAATAATGTGGTTGACTATGTTCAAGTATTTTTTACTATGCTTGATAGTCAACACTCCTCAACTTTCATCAAACATAATCACCTATTAATATTATTGATCAATATTAATAGTCAAACATGTTGTCATGTCGTAATGGTATAAAAATCTTTCCAACATCACAATATGAAAAACATTTTTGCAATTTTACATTACATTACATTTTATCCAACATCACAATGTGACATTACAACATTAGTCAAGCACATTTACTAATGTGGTTGACAATGCTTGACTATGTTTGATAGCCAATAGTCTTCAATTCTAGTCAATCATAATCACATATTAATTTATTGATTAATATTAATAATTGAACATAGTTAACCACAATAGTTAAACATATTTATAAAAATCAACCTATATAGTTTGCCATGATCAAACTTAATGAACCCTCTGTATACCATATTTTAAAGTAGTCAACCTTGTTTTCTCATAGTTGTCAATCAATGTAACTCGACTAGATTCAATTACAATCAGTTGACCAAAGTTAAACATTGTAAATCTTAGTCAATTAACGTCACCCTTGGTTGGTCATAATCAATATTTATAAATATTTAATAATAACTATTAATATTAATAAAATTAACTAATAATAATAAGATTAATAGTAATAATATTAATATTAAGCTTATCTATCTTATTATAATTATTATTATACATAATATTAATATTTAACAATGATCAAACTTGGTTAACACTATAACATTATTATTAATATTAATAAAGTTGACTAACAATAATAGTAGTTATTAATATAAGGTTGACTACATCATTATTATTATACGATTGAATATATTATTAATAGTTGACCATGATCAAAGTTGATCAAGTTTATGTTTAACATAGTTGACAATACTTAACATTGTTCACTCATATTCATCTGGAATTAATGTAACTTGACCATATTGATTTACAATCAACCACGATTGACCAAATCTAATCAAGCTGAGCCTTAATCAACCATGTTCAATCTTTGTCACTCATTTTCAATGTATAAAAATACTTAATAATAATATTATGAATAAATTTAATGTTTAGTAATAGTAATATTAATAAAGTTAATGTTGTAGAGATTTTTGGATAACACTGTGTAATATGTGTGACTTGTAGTGGCTAATATCTCATGTAGTAGCTAACATCTTTATGGAACACTTTGAAACCAGAGCTCTCAATTGTTGGCATCTCAAAATCAAATGTTGGTTCATGTTTGTGTATGAAACCTTTTTCATTTGGAAACATGGTTATCCGACACTTGATCCCTTCCATTCCCTATCATTTCCCTTTATTTCCATTTTACTATGGAAATTGAAACCAACAAATGCAGATCCTTTCTTAGATGTTCTTGTTACACTCCTCCCTAATGGCTTCCTCTCACATCAAATCTTCCAAAAAAAGACTCATATGGACCGTTATCTCCATGCCATTTCTCACCATCACCCCTCCAAAAAGTCTGGGGTTCTCAAAACCCTCTTCTCAAGATCTTTAAAAATATTTGCCCCCTAGTTTCTTTTAGCTGAAAAATATGATCTTGTCAAGGCTTTCAAATCCAATGGTTATTCCTCTGCTCAAATCTCTAAATCTCTTCGGTTTGTTGTTCACCCTAAACCCAAAAGTTCGAACCCCTCTTCCTCTTGCAACCTTGTCACCCTCCCTTATATCAAAGTGACCACTGATCTTATTGCTAATATTTTGGCTAAGAAAATGACAGAAACCATATTTAAACCCAACAAAACCCTCAAACAATTGTTTCAATTGGCCAAAGACATATCAACCCTCACGCTAGGATCACGGGTTTATAAAATTCATTTTTCTTGTGGGAAATCTTATATTGGTCAAATGGGTCATCCTTTCAAAGCCTGCCTTAAGGAGAACATTGGTTAAACCAACCGTAACCATCTTTCAATTTTTTTCATCGCAGAGCACTCATATAAATCCAAGCACTTGAGTTGTTTCAATCAATCAAAAACCATTGCCTCTACACCATTCTATAACTCTCATATTACTCGAGAAGCCCTCAAAATAGAGGAGAACCCTAATAACTTTAATAGGGAGGATTGTTACAGACACAACCATTTCTAGAAACTGGTCATCCACCATCTCACCGATTTAGTATTGTCCCAATCTTGATTTCCATTTCCCCTCTCAAGTTGCCTCTTTTTAACCCTTTTTATCCTTCCCTTTATCCGATTTTTTTTCTTGTTATAGCATTCCTAAGTTTATCTAATAGAATTAAATTATTATATGCTTCATCATCATATATTATTTCAATCCTTAACTCCTTTTATTAATGTAATTTTATTTTAATTCTTAGCATCTAGAATTTCCTAGCCATATTGTTGACCATTGACTATAAATTAAGAAAGCACTAAATAACCCCCTTTTTCATTTATTTAGGATTTGCAAACAAATATAGGTAAGTATTTTTATCATTGATTTGGCTATGTTTGTTAGTAATTTTTTAATCCAAAAATTTTCAAATAATTATTAATATCTAATAACTAATAATAAAAAATTACTTTTGAATTACCATCTATATCTTATACGAATAAAACAATTTACTCTATATCTTATCCTATTAGAAGGCTCTTTGGCACTTGTTTACTCTCCAAGCTCTATGTGGTCATTCATGATGGATGGAGTCACCATCCAAAACGTTTGATAGATCACACATATTACATAGTGTTATTTCGAAATCTCCACAGTATGATTAATTGTAGAACTCTCCAATTGCTCAAAATCAATGTTTAATAATAATAATAATAATAAAGTTAAAGTAACATTATAAGTTTTAATAATAATAATAACAACAAATTTGAGTATACTATTATTATAATATGAATACATATATTATTAATAGTTGACTATCATTGTATTTGGTCAACTCAACCATATAAGAAATAAAATTAAAGGAATTGACCAACCTCATTAACATGCCTAATAATAATGATATTAGAGTTGTGATTAAGATTTAACATTTAGTAATACTAATAGGGTTTATGAACAAGGTTTAATAATAATAATAATAATATTAAGGTTGATTAGATTGTTACTATTATTATTATTATTATATAATTGAATATGGTATTAATAGTTTACCATGATCTAAATTGGTCATTCGTGTGTTTACCATAGCCACTCATAGTCCTGTTTAGTCAACATAACTCGACCATTTTCAATTATAGTCAACTATTGTTAACCAACTTCAACCAAGGTTAACGTTAGTCAACTAAGATCAACATTAATTGGTCATTGTCCAGATTTAGAAATGTTTAATAAAAATAATAATAAATTTAAATAATAAGATGATGATAATAATCATATTATTATACTATATTAATTATTGCAATATGACTGAATATATATTAATAACATAAAACAACATTAATTTTTTTTTAATACTATTAATATTTATACATTAATATTAATAATAATATTAAAAAGGTTTATCAATAATGTTAATATTAGTTTTTCTAAATTACACTTAATATTCAATAATAATATTAAGGTATGTGAATAAGAGTAAATAAGGTTGAGTAATAATAATAATATTAATCTTAAGGTTGACTATATAAGGTGACCATAGTTACCTATGGTCGTCTTGTTTTACTATGATTAACCATATTCAACTATTATCGCTGGTAGGTAAACATGGTCAACATGGTCAACTATCATCAACTATGGTTGACTCTGTTGACAATAGTTGACAATAGTCAACCATGTTTAATCATGAACTTTAGTTAGGCACCATAAGCCATCTTCCATAGTGGTCATCAATTATCAACTATGACCAACCATGGTAATCTCTAGTAAAAACCATAGTCAACCTTGGATAATGATGGCCAACACATGATCAACATGGAAAACCATGGTCAACCATGGTTAGCATGGTCAAACATGTTTGACCTTAGCTAACAATGGTCAACATTAATGTAACAATATTAAATATATGTAACATTAATAAGTTGTTACATTAATGTTTGACCATGGAAAATTAATCCTTGATGAATGATATTCAATTAAGGTCAACCTCATCAACCCTTATCAAACTCCTCAACCCTCTTCAACCATTGTAAACCATGGTCAACAAATCCCCCTACATACATCTAATACAACCACATTAGTCGATGTAATTGATATGCACCAACTAACATCATTTTCTACCTCTCATAAACCTATTAGTGTATCAAAATTGAAACAATCCACATGTACCAACCACAAATAATTGTGTTAGTATTAAATAGTTTATACAATATTATAATAATTTATTACATTAGTATTTTATAATATATTTTTTTTTTTTTATATATAATATTTAAATTTATATAAATTTTAATGTAATCCAAATTGGTTATGTTCTATTTCATTTTCTTTAAATTATCTTTATATTACTGAAATACTGTTTTTTCAATCACCAATATATTTATTTTCAAAATTTAAATAATATTAGCATCCTACAATCACATATTACACATAGTTGCCTATTACTTATTACTTTTCCAAACCACTAAACATTTACACAAAAAATAATGGTTAATATACTTTCATGTTTTAAATTTCTTTTCAATTACCTTTATCCTTTCGTCACTCCTTTGTTGAATTTGTATTAAACTCATTCAAGTTTAATAAATAGTTTATGAATGTATCCATATAAAAATGGTTTTATGTATGAACTTTGTTGGCAATTATCTATAATTGCGAATTTGTTGATGTTTTATTATATGTTGAAGTTTAAAGAATAAAATTTATCGTATGGTCACGAGAATAACATTTGACAAATGGTTTCCTATGCCTTGATCACGATAATAACCACATGTCACACACATTGCTTATTGCTTTAGGAATTTACTTGAAAACCAAATCTGCTTGACCAATTCACGCACAACATTTAAAGTAAAATATAACAAATTATTACCTTCCTAGTTTGTAGCGACATCAACCTCATCCATGCTATGTTACCTAGTACGAAATATAATGTGAGTTTCGGCTGACCAAAATTCACGCTAAATGATTAGTAGATTGGACATTTAAATTAAAATTTAATGAAAGAGTTTTTTACTTATTTTATAGAAAAGTGTGTACATATATTTTTTTAAATTAATATTTTATTAATGTTGGAAAAAGGAGTATGTTTAAAATAGGAAGTGTCATCTGGACTTGTTTGTTTATTAGAAAATTTAGAAAATTTATGAGATAATAAAAATAAAAAAAAGTAGCTAACGACATCGTCCATAAACTGTTGGGCTAGAGGTACCAAAAAACAACTAAAACATAACAAACACAATAAATCATACTAGTCTTGTGACATAATGGATGCAGGGTTGTTTGGGGCCATTCCAAGAGGCAGAGGAGGGTGGAATTCACTTTGAACATGTCCTTCATAGTGTGCCATCCATGTCTCCAACTTTTCTACTTTCTCCATGAGTTGGTTTTGCCCGTGCCATACCATAACTAACCTTTATAAAAGTTGACATTGAAAGTAACGCAACCACTCTAGAGAGGCCATCTACACTGCATCCTCCTCATACTGAACTCGTTCTGCAACATCCACCCTATCCATCAAACTAACAACGAGAGCGTGGTAATTCTCTATGAAATAGTGTTGGAGACCCTCACTCTCTTAAGCCTTAGGTGGTGTAGCCCCACACTGCACCCCACCGCCACAGATATAGCCTACACTGCTGGTTAAATTTAAATTAAAAATAAAGTATATACAAACTAATTAATTTAAAATTGTCAAATAACTTGTTTAACTTTTAATATAAGTAACTAAAAATAACTTTTCAAAATTAATTCTATCCTTCATTTTCTTTTTATTAATTAGGTTTTGAATCCTTTATCATTAATGAAAATAAAAATTATACTAACAAATAAATTGAAATGCCTTAAATAAATTAATTCATTTTTATTAAAAATTTTGATTTAATTATCAATAATTATCTAGTAGATGGTAGACATTTAACTTCCATAAAATATGTTGAAATATTTACTAACTCAACCATTTAAAATAAACAAGGGAACTACTGTCATGGCGGTAGTCCCTGCGAGGGTCTGCCACAACAACACAATACAAACACTTTGTGATTTAACCCAAATAATAAGTAATTAGTATAAAAACTAATGCATAATATCTGGGACAACAGGTATAATAACATGTGTTTTGAAATAACATCTTTACCCTAGACATAAAAGTACACATTATTTACCTAGCAATTTAATATCTTAATGATATATAATATTTCAATAGTACACATCAGACCAAACGTAATCTTAATAAAATTTAAACAAATATAAGTGAACTTTACATTACCATAATTTAAAGAAATTTGTGCAATTATTGACATGAATTTCAATATGTATTGCCGTCCACGTAAGAAATTTGTGCAATTATTGACATGTTCATATTTTCAACATGTATTGCCCTTCAGGTAAGAAATTTTTACAATTATTGACATGCTCAGACTTTCAATATGTATTGCTTTCCTTGTATAAGTGAAATACATACCCAGATTTTGCTATCTTCAAAAATGTGGTTGCCATCGACAGAATCCAGAGGCTCGATGCCGCAACTAGACAAAGAATCCAAGTTTAACCTGTGGACCACTATACCTATACATGATTTGACAACACTTAGTCTCTTCCAATGAACGCTGGCTGAATAATTTTGATGTGGACAAGTAATTTATTGCAATACTCACTTGTCTCTTGCGCTGAACGGTCTTCAAAATTTTATTTCTATATTTTGGGAATTAGCAGTTCATGAGTTTCGACTTTATACCTAATGCAGAGCGATTATATCCATTCGCAATAATTGTATGGAAAAAATACATGCACAGAGTCTCAAAATATTCATAACCAGTTCTTCCTCATTAATAGTAGGACTCACTTCTTCTCTACCTTCTTCTCACGAGAATTTACACATATTGACAACAATGGCCAAGGACGGTCATAAATAGTAAGGAATGAATTTGGAAAATAGAGATGGGATTATTTCAGATATTTATTTATTAAAGAGATTTTGACTACCTTTTAGTTTTACTGAGATTTTTTTTTTAATTTAAATTGTGAACCTTTTACTATATTGATTTTTTTTTGTTTTTTTCATTTTTTATATTAAAAAAAAAATACATAGAAAGCAGATATGAAAACACCACACCATATGCTGCAAAGTTTAGAGATTTTTTTTGTTTTTGTTTTTGTTTTTGTTTTGTTATTTTTTTTTTTTTTATATATTGAAAAAAATATCACATAGAGAGCATACATACAAACACCACACTATAAGGGAAAAAACACTCAATATAATTTGAAAAAACAGCAAGCAACACGTGGTCTTCATGCTGGTGAGGCATCGCATTAGGCGGATGTGTGCTGCGAGTTCGATGCAAAAGCAGTTTGTGCATCTGACTGAGTGAGCAGTGGTTCAGTTCTCCCATAGCATTAATACAACTATCGAGGTTGAATCAAGTGCCCAAGTTTGAACAACGGAATGAATGAATTCCCCCATCCCTTAACAACAGCCTAAAGCAAGCCCTTGGAGCGGATTTGAAAAAATCAAGAAATTAGCAGGTTTAGCAAATGCGTGGCTTCCAATTTGGCATGAGGTTCGCTGTAGAAATCGAAGGTCAGGGTAACAGCAATTGATGAACTCAAGAAGCAAGCAGCTGGTACTGAAGGTGTTTGTGGAGCAGTTTGGGGTAACAACAATGACATCGCATATATGTAATTACTCCGCTCCATGGGACAGAATAGAAAGTGTGGAGAATCCCAGATTTTTCGTTGAATGGAATCCTTCAGAGCTCACGATGATGCCATAAATGCACTTTTGCTTTCCCCAGAAGGAGCTCTATACACGGCCTCTGCTGATTCCAAGATAAAGATTTGGGCAAAAGCGCCATGCGCAAGGAAACATAGTTTTGTATCGACTTTACATAAGCATAAATCGGTTGTCAATGCTCTTGCTCTAAGCGCAGATGGATCGATTCTCTACTCTGAGGGTTGTGGTTGGTCTGTTATAGCTTGGAAAAGGGATATTACTAAGAGTGTTGAGCACAATCAGGTGTCTGGGATACTTAGGGGCCACAAGGGAGCCATTCTATGCTTGGCTTCCATAACAGATTTACTATGTAGTAGCTATGCAGATATGACAATCAGAGTTTGGAAGAAAGGACTAAATCTGGAGAATAACGTTGTTGCCCATTCGTGTTTTCTAATTTTAGAGGGCCACTGCCGGCTTGTGAAGGCCATCACAACATCGAATGTAGGGATGGAGTATGTTGTCTGTAGTGGTAGCCTCGATCACTATGTTAAGGTTTGGTGGTTTACTAAGGCCATTAGAAAAAACATCAAAAAATGTGATAGACATAAGTGACTACAACAAAATTACCAGATATATTTAGAATAGTACTTAATTGAAATAAACTTGATATTAGTACCTGACGGTTTTGGAACAAAAGTGACTCCAAGTTAATAGTGCTTGATTGATATAAACTAAATATTAGTACCTAAGGTACCAGATATATCTTATGCTCGGGCAACAGACCCAATTCTTTCTTAGATTTATGTTGAGTTATGCCTCTTTGGATTGCAGTTGTAGTATGTAATTGGTATTTTGTCAAAAAGGTAGCCAAGTCGAGTCTTCTTAGTTTTTGGCGCCTGATAACCTAGAATAGTACTTGATTGAAATAAATTACATTATATGCCTAATGATGTGTAAATATTTCTTCATGGTCAGGCTTTGGACCCTATTGTTGCTTTGGATCTATGCGTGTAATTATCCTATTTTGGTAACAACCGCTGTATCTAATGGCTAATTAGTGTTTGTGGCAGCTGCATGCACACCCTGAACCTTTTTTTTACAGAAAAGGGTTGTAGGCACTACTGCTTTATTAATATCTCAAAATGTCAACAAAATTATATTATGCATCTAAATTAGGAAGAAATGAAAGACTACTACTTGCGTACAATAGTTATAATTCCACTCTAATCAGCATCAAATAAAATCTTAACATTCATCAACATCATAATAGGTAGATGTCAAAACAACCATCTTGATGTGAAACTAACCAAATCATCAAAGTTTATCTTTATTTTTTTACAATGCATACAAAGATTCTAATGTCATTACTTAGCACTTAAAGAAAGACATAAGTTACCGTTCAACTATTGAAATCTGATCACCATTGTTGCGCCTCATTCTCCCATCTGCGTTGCTTTCAACCACCGATTGCCCAGTTTTCTGTATGGATTTTTTAGTGTCCATCACAGTATGCACTCCTCCTTCCCACGAGCCGCTCACGCCCTCCCACGAGCAGGAACTCCTGTTGCCACTGCTTGTGCTGCATGTTCCTCCTGAAACTTAGCTTCCTGAAACACCTGAAACATTTGCCAACATGCGCGGGTGTTAGAACAATGTGTTTCCTAACCTGAATCTGCAATGTGTTTACTAACCTCAATGAAGATAGAGGGTGGTGGAATGAAGACATGTCGACAACTGTAAACAATCATGTCAGTGAACGATGACAAGTATAAGGGTGCTCCGTTTATGCAAGGTCCACACGCGAATTTTGAAACTTAGGATAAATTAAGTTGCCCACACTAAACTAACATGGGGGCCAATGATGCGGGCAATAAGAGGGTAAATAGAAAACTTTGGCTAAATTTTTTTTGCAGAAAAACTACCCACCGTAAACTTTGGTTAAAGAGTAAATAACCGGTACAAATTTACAGTCAACGCATCAATTAATAGCCATTCAACTGCGGATCGAACGCTAATAGTCCCAGGCAAGGACTAATAATTGGTAAATATAGGTATGCAACAATCCATAATAAACATCAAAACATTTCTTAATCATACATTTCAAATTGTTAAAATTTTCATAATAATTAACTAAATTATAACTTTATTTAAAATAGTAACAATTATTATTAACAATAAAGTGAATTAATATATAAGTTAAATGTATATACATTTAAAAAAAAATTGTAACAAGATTCTTAACCATGAAAATTTATTATAGATCTTTAATCTATATATAGACTTTGTTGCAATACCATGTGCCAATATTATAGCTAGTCGTTTCCAAAAAAACCATAACACATTGCACTTGTATATAACATTTTTAAATTAATAAATTTAATTAAAAAAAAATATTAACTACTTCCAATTATAGTTAGCTACATGGTAAAAAAATTATACATATATCACACTCCAATTTCAAACCATAGTGAACCACATGGATTATGCTATCGCATTCCAACTAAATGAAACTCCATAGTTAAGATGACTATTAAAAAAAATTAAAAAACTAAACCGATTGTAATGTAATATGACCTAAAATTATACATATATCACATTCCAATTTCAAACCATAGTGAACCACATGGCACATCGATTATGCTATCGCATTCCAACTAAATGAAACTCCATAGTTAAGATGGCTATTAAAAAAAATTAAAAAACTAAACCGAATGTAATGTAATATGACCTAATATAATAAAGGTAACCATTATATCCTCTCACAATAAATAATATAATGTACCCTTTTTAATATAAATAAAAACCCTTTTATATTCATTTTAATTGTAAATCTCTTAAATATCCAAACCTTTTAAGAATATAGAGAACTGAGAAGTGTAAAACATATTTGGAAGACAATAATTACAAGAAATCACGTTCAACAAATTTTTCCCGTTTATGAACTTAATAACTCCAAAATGAAAGTTCATAACGTTTACTCGCACTAGTAACCTGTGAAAAGTTTTAAGTTGACCAGTACCGATATATAATTAGGTTGTTAATGTTCAGGTCAATCAGAGCAACACCAATGTTTTAAACGCGTAAATCATATTGTGTGTGGAAGTGATTTACGCAAGTAACTTGCGTACTAACGTGTTCACCGAGCAAGTAACTTACGTACTAACGTGTTCACCGAGTCTGGAGTATGCATTTTTACGCTCGCGTAGGCTAAATTGTCGCTAAATGAGCTAAGGAAATTAAAGCTCCATGGGTTAGAAATTGTAATTAAGTGTTCCTTAAACCTAAAAAGTCCATTAATTGAGTAATTAAGTGTTAAATCTAAGTGATATACAATTTTTAATAACCATGTTGCATGTAAATATATGTCAAAATATTTTAGACAAGTCTCAATCCAAAAGATAAATACCCTTCCCCGTTCAATGTAAGTATCATGTTTTGTAAGTATGGGAATGTACGCTTTGTCTCCTCCGCCTTTCCAAAGGAACTTGGCAAGTGACTTGTATGTATCGATGCTTCAAACGCTTATCGTTTTCTCCGAGAGAAGAATGTTGCCCCGGATTTCCACTCTACTTATTTGCTGATTCCGGCCGTTCTTTTGGACTTTCAGTGTTTGGAGCCGAGCTTCCCGTTTTACGTTTTGCTATTTCTAGATATTGTTGTAGATCTATGACAGCCTTCTCTCTTGAAATGGCTTCCTCAATGCTCCGTCTTTTGTTTTGCTCGTTCCTGTCTGGCTCATCTACACACCAGTCGCAGATCGGGTCGTTTAATTCTTCTCGTGGATACAGTTTGCAGCAGTATCTGCATCATGCAGTAGAGACATCGATTGTCAATATGCAAATTAAAATTTATATTCTATTGTAATTTGTGTAATTACAGTTTTATTAAAATTTAAGTTCATATGGATTGAGGATTGTCGAAGCAGTTGCAAATTTTAGTACAAATGTTAGAATTAGGAGGACAAAAGGACGTTAAAATGTACATGAAGAATGCAAATCCAACCTATGCTGAAGGCGGTGTAAACAACTTTGGCACTGAAACAGTTCTTTCTCCATGCCCAAATCTCCACACATACACCACTCTTTGATGACAATCTGTAATTGCATTTTGCTATATAAATCCTTTCCGAAATTTCAAGACATCTTCGTCTCTTCGAACTCTAAAGCGAAGTTGGAATCGAACTATTCTAGATGTTATAGACGCTTCTCTCTGAGATTTAGTAAGACAGCCTCTCTTATAAGGTTAATTATCATATCGTTGAGGCTTTACAGAATAAATGTAATTTATTATGATTTATGAGGAATTTTACTTTAACGGTGGTGCATTTGTGGTTTCGAATCGTTTGAACAGGCTCAAATTATGTTTGATCGAACATATGTATCATTATATGCGAAGCTACCTGCAGACTATTTGTGAGAGGAACACACACGAATTAGCGGAGTCATTGAGACGTATACAACTAGTAAAATAAAATTGTTCTTGCATACACGATTTTAGAGTCCTAATAGATGCAGCGTTTGATTTTACATCGCAGTCGTGCTCTTCAACAGTCTAAAGTTTAAGAAGTGAATATAATATTTGACATTGTGAGAGTGGAAAATTTAGAAGTATCTCTTTCCTGTTTGTTTCTTGATGGTTTGGATTACAAGTAGAGGAATATAATGTGTCTTCCATAGTTGGATACTATATGAGGAAATTGTTCTCTTTCCGGGCATTGGAGAAGTTTGAAGCCATTAGGTATCTTTCGGTCGAATCCACGCTTAATTTTATTCTCAAAACAGAAAGAGATCGATTGGTCACTAAAAATCGATCTTCCGATATGCTGTGGTCCTATCCACTGAGCACAACAAAAAAGATTCTCCCATCATTCGCAACAGTATTTCAAGCAGGACTTCATAGATATTCCCCTTCCGAGAAAGATGCTCAAGATTAGAAATTGTCCATGTTCGACAATATTTTATCATATTTGGCCCTAAAGGGTAATATATAGAGAACGAAATCCGAACAGGTTCAGGTTCTGAAGAAACGTCATGCTGGGTTATAAAACCCAAAGCGCGCAGTGTGAGCATTTCTTCATTGGGCTTCTGTCTGATCATTCGAAAAGGTCAAGTGGTGAGCTTTTATAATTGCAACAAAGAATCTTGGTGCACGCTAAAACCGGAGTGGGCAAGATCTTTGAAAGAGATGTTTCAGGTTATAAACGTTAACGTGATGACAAAATACCGTCGGACAAAAAGAGAAGAGCTACAAAGAGGTTAAGATGATTGATTGTGTTATCCATCCGTAGATTCTTATTATGGCTCGGCTCTTGCATGATTTTCCATCCTATTCTTTTTTGAAAAGCAATGGAACTCTGTATTGCTTTCTATACTGAAAACATTTGGGTTTTCAGAATAGCAATCATTTTCTAATTGTTTTTTCAGTTCTCAGATATCCTATTCTTTTTTGAAAAGCAATGGAACTCTGTATTGCTTTCTATACTGAAAACATTTGGGTTTTCAGAATAGCAATCATTTTCTAATTGTTTTTTCAGTTCTCAGATATCCTATTCTTTTTTGAAAAGCAATGGAACTCTGTATTGCTTTCTATACTGAAAACATTTGGGTTTTCAGAATAGCAATCATTTTCTAATTGTTTTTTCAGTTCTCAGATTTTTTTTTTTAATAGATTTTTTTGTTGTTTCTGTTATTTTATTCTGAGAGAGGACTTGAAGTCTTTTAATTCTCCCAATTTTCTTTATGTCAGATTAACTTCCTGTATTGTCTGAACCATGATGGACATTCTTCCTGCATTGTCTGAACCATGATGGACATTCTTCCTGTTGAAATACAAGGGAATGTGATCGTTGGTAAGAAACCTTTGTTATCATGGACAGATATAAAATAACCTGTTTTGCCATCTCGTAATCTGGTTGATCTATGTGGTTCAATAGCAACAAGAAAAATATTGACTAAAATATAGTCAATTGGAATATTTCCTGCTGCAAACTTTATTTTCATACAATAGTTTGAAAAACAAAGAGTTGCACTGGAGACTTCATATTTAAATCTTGTGTACCTACCCCAGTGACTTGCCTCACGTGCCTAGTATGTAGCTGGGATTACTTTTTCCTTTTATATGCACGTGTCTAGTATGTAGCTGGGATTACTTTTTCCTTTAAAACATTGATGTCTGCACCTGAATTTATTAATTTTTTTGAGATCGAAGCTTTCTCCTTGTATATTAACATTTAATAGTACATGGTGTTGCTGATATTGAATGGTCGTGATCTTCATATTGCTAAATCTTATGCCATTGTTTTGCATATCTTCAAAAATCTCTACATTAGGATCTTCTACTGGTTTTTGTCATTTTTCCTTTTCCATCTGCGAGACTTTTGCTTTCAGCTCAATTATTTCCTTTTATAAATGATGAATCTCATGACTAACTTCTCGTAAAGTCAAAAATCTTGGTTTTCTTTGAAAAGTTTTTTTGTTTTTCTCATAGGAAGCGTCAAGAAACAGTGCTTTAGAAATATTACCTTTTGAGGTATTACAAAGATCTTTGTGTCTGATTTGGAAAAAAGTTTCTAGAAGTTTTTCTTTCATTTCTCATTCTGCAAGCATCTTGATGCGTGCCAAGACTTTAGATTCATCATCATCAATAGTGTGTGCCATACACACTTTCTCTTTGGCTCGTGCTTTTTCTGTATCTGTTTCTGAGCTAGAATTTGAGTCTACCTCAGAAGGGTTGCAATGGCATTAATCAATATCTGTCCAATTGCATTGTTGTACATTCACTTGTTTTTTACTATGTTCAAATTGAGATAAATCCGAACTAGATGATTCTTATGAACTACTACAATTTTTCTTCATTAGGTGTACTTCTTCCTTGAAGTGGATTTTAGGTCTTCTAGAGGCATATTGTTGTGTCTTTTTACCTCTATTTGTTATTGTCTCTCTTTCTTGAGGACATTTATATGTAGTATGTCCAGTCTGACCACATAACCAACAAATAATCATATTTTTTCTTTGATACTTAAGATGGATATCTTTGGGCTAATATTAGTGTGTTTTGGGCACTATTTTATATGATCCTTTCTTGTGCCTATTTTAATTATGAGGGTGCCTTCTAACAGTCTGTTTATGAATCTTTTTATGTGTTTTTCTATATTTTCTTCTTTGCACAATTGGATCATCAATAATCAACCCATATTTATTGCAGACTGACTTGTTGTCTCGTAGCTTTGACATATTTTGTAAGGACTTATTGGCTTTCATGCTGGTACAAAGTTCTACCAAAGCTTTTGTTATGCTGCAATAGATCTCTCCCCATGTATAGTTTTCAAAAGAAGTTTTGAACGCCCCTTGTTGTTAGATGTACTGAACAAATTGGATGGTAATGCTGCTAAATATACTTGTTTCCACAGGTCATTCTGACTTTCTTTTACTTCATAAATTTTGTGTCCAACCTATATGGAAATCTTCATATTGGGACATTTTCTTACATTTGAGATTCATCAAGATCATCTCATGTTTATTTTCAATTTCTATTGTTTCTCCACAAGAGTGTTCTAAGATGAAGGAGGTTAATGCCCCAATCATGTTTTTTCTTTGTTTAACCACTTTCATTGTGGATAACATCTCCAACTTCATCCTTTACAACTTATGCTTCCATTTTTGCAATTAATTTAGGGGAAGATTCTACTTCCCACCATCTTTGTATGGTGCATGTAAAGCACTGGATCAGAGTTTTACATGATTCAACTTCATATTTGCCTCTCCTACACATAAGCTTATACTCAATGTACATTTGGTCAATCATTTGTCTAATTTGACTCGCACTTAAACCATCAATAGTCCACTCCTTATAAGATCCAGATTGAAAGGTATGAGTTTCGGGCATCTTTTCTTTTCCACTGAGGTTAGGAGCTGGATATTTAGTGAATTGGCTAGACATAGGTTCATATATAAGAAAAATATGTTTTCCTTAGGACCCTTGCTCTTCTTCTTTCGTCATGGTCCCTATGAAAAAGAGAATAGATTCACTAAAAGATTCTTTTGTGGTAGTGTGTTGCTTTGGTTTTTCTTGAGGAAATAGAAATGGGAACCTTTATATAGGTTTTGTGGCATGGTGAGTGGGTACATGGTGGATAAACAACATAGACGTCGGGATACTTTTATCTTTGGGAGATATAGCAAGTTGCTCAATTTTTTTAGAAAGTTTTCCCAGAAGAGTCTAAGTACATTCGAACTCATAATCTACTTTTTTCTCTATGCTTTCAATTTGTGTTGTTGATTTTCTGACAAAATATTTTAATATAGAAATTGAAAATTTTACATCATTTGAACTTCTATTCACACTATGTACAACAACTGATAGTGAGTCGAAACATTGCTTTTGTTCACAAGTTTTTACCATATTCATTTCTATCCCTTTAATTGTTGTATTTGTCCAGTTTATTTGTTCATTGGCCTTCTGGATCCTTTCATATATTCCTAGGGCTTACTCATATTTTAGTACTAAAGTAATGACCTTGGATGAGTTGCTAGCTTCTCCTATCTTAATTCCCTTGTATGGAGGGCATGTGGTCGTTGTTTCTACCTTGCTTCCATCACAAGTTGTATGGAAATGTTTTTGTGCAGATGAAGTTTCTGCATCTTCCATATGTACTTCTAGTTGTTTCTTTAATTTCTTCTAGACATAGAAGGAGATCCACGAGTTTGTTTTTTCCATGTTCTTTTTTCATTCTAGAGAAAGAGCATATTTCTCATTAATAGATTTGTGATCATATCTGGAAATTTATCAGCAAATTCAAGTGCATTTTTTTGTAATGGGATCTAGCCATCTTCAAAAGTATGTCCAAGGAATTTGATCTTTGTTTGAATCAATTTCATTTTCTTCTTACTTGATACAAGCCCACTTCTTTTGACTACCTGTGTAAAAATATGTACATGTTTGAAATGTTCTTCTACAGATTTAGAGAAGATTAACACATCACCAATATATATAATGAGCTAATCAAAGTATGGCTTGAAAACATGGTCCATAACCTTTTGAAATTTAGATGGTTCATGTTTTAGACCAAAGGGCATGACATTATACTCATAATGACCAGTAGCAATACTGAAGGAAAATTTGAATCTATCTTCTTTCGTTAGCCAAAACCCAGATTTCGTATCAAATTTGGAGAAAACCTTAACACCTGCTATTCATCTTATTAGGCTTCCTTTATGGACAATAGGATATTTATCATCTCCTAGCACATAGTTTAGACATTTGTAATTTATGACTAATCTAGGACCACTTATAATCTTATATGAATGTTTATTTACATATAACTTGTAGCAGTTCTAGGGACTACTAGATTCTCTGATCAATCCTATTTTTAAGAGACCTGAGATTTCTTTTTGGCACAGAGTTCTGTATTTACTATTCATAGGTATGGCTCGGCTCTTGAATGATTTTCCATCATATTCTTTTTTGAAATTCAATGAAAATATGTGTTGCTTTCTATGCCACAATGTGTTTGGGTTTTCAGAACAACAATCATTTTCTAATTGTTTTTTGAGCTCGGAGATTTTTTGTTGTACCTTTTGGGACTATAGATGTACTTTTATTATTAGAGAGGACTTGAAGTCTTGTAGCTCCCAGTTTTGTTTCTATGAGATCAACTTCCTGCATAGTGTGAACCATGGTGGACATTTTTGGTGTTTAAATAAAAGGCAATGTGATGGTTTGTAAGAAACCTTTGTTATCAGGGACATATATAAAATAACAATCTTTTCCATCTCATAATCTTGTTGATCCATGTGGTTCAATAACAAGAATAATAATATTTCCTAAAATACAGTCAATTGGAATATTTCTGAATACAAAATACATTTTCATAGAATATTTTGAAAAAACAAAGAGTTGCACTGGAGACTTCATATTGAAAATCTTGTGCTACTACCCCATTGAATTTCCTATATGCACGTGTTCAGTATTTGGCTGTGATTACTTTTTTGTTTAAAAAATTAATGTCTGCACCCGAATCTATTAATGTTCTGAGGGTGAAGTTTTCTCCTTGTATATTAACATTTAATAGTACATGGTGTCGTTGATACTGAATGGTCATGATCTTCATATTGCCAAATCCTATGCCACTATTTTTCATATCTTCAAAAATCTCTACATTAGGATTTTTTTCTAGTTCTTGCCATTTTTTCTTCTCCATCTGTGAGACTTTTTCTTTCAACTCAATTATTTCCTTTTTTAAATGATGAATCTCATGACTAAATTCTACTAAAGCCAAATACCTTAGTTTTGAATGTTGTTGGTTTCATTAAAAATATTTTGTGTTTTCCTCCTAGGAAGCGTCAACAAATAGTGCTTTAGAAATATCACCTTTCGAGGTATTACCAAGATCTCTGTGTCTCATTTGTAAAAAAGTTTCTAGAAGCTTTTCTTTCATTTCTCCTTCTACAAGCATATTGATGCGTGCCAAGACTTTAGATTCGTCATCAACAACAGTGTGTGCCATACACACTTTCTCTCTCGCTAGTGTTTTTTCTGTTTCTATTTCTGAGCTAGAATCTGAGTCTCTCTCAGAAGGGCTGCAATGGCATTCATTAGTGTCTGTACAATTGTACTATTGGACATTCACTTGTTCTTCACTATTCTTGGATTCAAATAAATCCAAACCAAATGATTTTGATGAACTGCAATAACTTTGCTTCATTAGGTGTGCTTCTTCCTTGAAGTGGATTTTAGGTCTTATAGACGCATATTCTTATGTCATTTTACCTTTGTTTTTTCTTGACTCTCTTCCTTGAGGACATTTATTTACGGTATGTCCAGTCTGGCCACATAAAAAATAGATAATCATATTTTTTCTTTGAGACTTAAGATGGAAATCATTGGTCTCATAGTAGTGTGTTTTGGGCACTATTTTATATGATCCTTTCTTGTGCCTATTTTCCTTATGAGGGTGGCTTTAGCAATATTTGTATGACCCTTTTTCTATGTTTTTCTGAAATTTATTTTTGCACAATTAGACCATCAATAATCAATCCATATTTACTGTAGCTTAACTTGTTGTCATGTAGCCTAGACATCTTTTGTAAGGGCTTATTGACTTTCATGATGGTACAAAGTGTTAACAAAGATTTTGTTACATTGCATTATATCTCTCCCCATGTATAGTTTTCAAAAGATGTTTGGAGCACTCCTTGTTTTTTTATGTACTCAACAAATTTGGATTGTAATGATGCTAAATATACTTGTTTCCACGGGTCATTCTGACTTTCTTTAACTTCATAAATTTTTTGAGTCCAGTCTCTATGGAAATCTTCATATTAACACATTTTCTTGCATTTGAGATTCATCAAGATCATCTGATGTTTATTTTCAATTTCTATTGTTGCTCCACACCAACATTCTAAGATGAAGGACATTAATGCTCCAATCATGGATTTTTGGGTTGACCATTTTCATTTTTGATAACATCTCCAACTTCATCCTTAACAACTTCTCCTTCCATTTTTACAATTATTTTAGGGGAAGATTCTACTTCCCACCATCTCTGTATGACGCCTGTAAAGTATTGGATGAGAGTTATACACGACTCAACTTGATATTTTCCTCTCATACACATAAGATTATACTCAGTATACATTTGTTCAATCATTTTCCTAATTTGATTCGCACTTAATCCATCAATATTCCACTCCTTATAAGATCCAGACTAAAAGGTATGAGTTTCTAGCATCTTTCCTTTGCCACTAAGGTCAGGAGTTGGATATCTAGTGAATTGCCTAGACAAAGTTTCATATATAGGAAAAGGATGTTGTCCTAAGAACCCTTGCTCTTCTTCTTTGGTCATGGTCCCTGTGAAAAGAGAATAGGATTCACTAAAAGATTCTTTGGTGCCATTGCGTTGCTTTGGTTTTTCTTGAGGAAATATAAATGGAAACCATTCTATAGGTTTTGCGGCATGGTGAGAGGGTACATGGTAGATAAATAACATAGAGGTCAAGATACTTTTATCTTTGGGAGATATATCAAGTTGCTCAATTTTTTCAGAAAGTTTTCCCATAAGAGTCTGAGTACATTCGAACTCAAAATCTACCTTTTTCTCTATTCTTTCAATTTGTGCTATTGATTTGCTGAAAAAACCTTTCAATACAGAAACTGAAAAGTTGACATCTTTTAAAGTTTTATTCAAACTATGTACAACGACTGATAGTGAGTTAAAATGTTCCTTTTGTTCACAAGTTTTTACCATATTCATTTCTAGTCTTTTAATTGTTGTATTTGTTCGATTTATTTTTTCACTCACCTTCTTGATCATTCCATCTATTCCTAGGGTTGAATCACCTTTTAATACTAAAGGAATGGCTCTGGTTGAGTTGCTAGCTTCTCCTAGCATAATTTCGTTGTATGGAGGGAATGTGGTAGTTGTTTCTACCTTGCTTCCATCACAAGCTATCCATAAATGTTTTTGTGCAGATGAAGTTTCTACATATCCCATATGTACTTTTAGTTGTTCCTTTAATTTCTTCCAGACATAGAACGAGATCCATGAGTTTGATTCTTCCATGTACTTTTTCCATTGTAGAGAAAGACCATATTTCTGATCGACAGATTTGCTGAGACAAAATTCTTTGGATTCAGGATGTGTATAGAGATCCCAATTTAGCATATTCTTCATCCATTCTCTATTAATGTTATGTTTGGGACACCCAAACATGAGGGAGAAGAATTTATACATTTATGGGTTTGATGGCTTCTTGCAGTCTAGTGGAATAGGATTTTGAAACCTTGAAGATGGAATGATACTGTCTAGTCTTTCAAGATATCCTAAGCCATATTTTGGCATACCATGTGATCTCATCTTGCTAAAAATTTCAGTGAGATGGGGTTCTTCATTCTCCAAGGGGGTAATTCGTGAATCATCAGGACAATCATGAGGACATGAAATGTCAGAGCATTTTGGATTTGGACATAGGATAGTGTCATGAGGACATGGAATGTCAGAGCATTTTGGATTTGGACATGAATTTGTAGTAATAGTAGAAGGGGCCTCTCCAGTCTTGGGATTATGAATTTTATGGAGAAAAAGATCTATGATAGATTGTAAGAAAACTATTGTTTGGAAGACAAGACATTTGACTTCGAGAGTGGAAAAATGTAATAGTTGAGCAAGTTCAAATAAATGAACATGTGAGCAGCTTACAGGTGGAGTATTTAGATATGTGGAAGTAGATGGCTAACATGAAATATGATCGAGGTTTATATTGTATTTTGTGTCTTGACATGCTTCTTGTATACTTTTTCAATCCAAAGTAGATGGTATAGTGAAGGACAGAGTAGCTTTAGTTGTTCCTTCTTGTATCTGACAAATCATGATACTTTGATTTTTTGGAGACTGAGCTAGATCTGCTACCCAATTTTTCAGAAAGATGAGATCTCACTCTTTGATGCTCTGGTGCTCAGTTTTTTTATTGTGAGCATCATTGATTACTAGGGTGTTGTATTTTGACTCTTGACTGGGTGTATGTAGAATGACTAGATATAATGTGTTGGTGTGATTGAAACACCCTCTAGTATGAACTGCAATATTTTATTTTGTTTGTTTTCATATCAAAATCACTAGTTTTTATTTGCAACTGTAGGATGTCCTTAATGCATTTATCGTATACATAAACTGAAAATTTTTTGTGGCAATCAAACCATACAAGACCATTTGATAAAGGAGCAACGATACTACCAATTAATGAATCAATATGGTTGTTATGAGTGAGATCTCTGATAGTATCCAATACATATGCATTAAGCCCTTTGTGAGTTAAGGAATTTATGCCTACTCGGATAGAGCCAAGGAGTATATAAGAAGTACCATGTCTTCAAGCTTCTTCCTAAAGCTTTTTAGGATCTAAAAGAGAAATGGTTTGAATGGATTCAACATTTTTTTGAATCTGAGAGACACACTCCTTAACAGTGACTCTAGCTATAGCTTTCAAATGAAACACAAATAAATCACTATAGACTTCTAATGGGCTTTTGGATGGGAGAGCCCATTGGTCTGATCACTGAATTTCTATTAAGTGTATTTCTGCAGAGTTAATAGTTGAAGATGATGCAATATGAAACAAATTTTCCGTATCAATTTTTTTTTCTTGTGTTTCTTCTTTCTGAAGTTATCTGAATCAAATATATCTTCTTCTTGGTTCCATGTTATCTTTTGAGAGAGTTTAAAAGATAAATAGCCATATGAACCAGATGTTACTAGCTCTAATGACAATTTGAAGAAGGGGCTTCCTTTGAAGGAGAAAATGCAACTTGTTGTGCAATTTCTATATCTTATGTGATGAATGCACAAACTCTTACATGAACCCATACACAAACCTCTGGATCTTCACGCAACAACTCTCTTTAATGACCTTCTGCCAACACGAGAAAAAGGTTTGTCGATCCTCGGTGAACCTCCATCGAACCTCAGATGAACCTCTCCTCTCACAGAATGTTTAGAATAACATAACATAACAAAAACTCATTCAGAACAATTTGAAAAACTTCTTTCTTCTATTGATTTAAAAAAAAATGATAGGTTATAATGTTGGAAGACATTGAAAAACTTCAATCATAAATAGAATGCTTGGGCATTTCCCAGATGCTACATCTTAAAACAAGATGTAATCTAGAAGCTACCTAGCCTTTTGCAGACTCTACCTTTAAATTCTCTAAAACAATATAGATTCAAACCTATTAATTTCAACCACTTTAATTTCTTTCCAAAATTGTTAGGCCTTGATATACATGCTTTTCAAACCCAACTCTGAAAGAGACTTTCGTCGTGATGCAAGCAAATCAAGCAAGCAAATCAAGCATAGACGTTTGCAGATACAGAGCATAATACTATCTTAGACTCAAAAACTCAAACACTCTAACTCTCAAACCTGAATGCCCCAGTCAGCCTTACTTCTCTCTTATAGATGACTCGTGGTACTAAGAACAACAATACTAATAATGGCTAAAGCGACAGGTCGCAATTACTATCATCACATTACAGATACCCGTGGCATCTCATCGTTTGCCTTACTTCTCTCTTATAGATGACTCGTGGTACTGAGAACAATAATACTAATAATGGCTAAAGCGACAGGTCGCAATTACTATCATTACATTACAGATACTCGTGGCATCTCATCGTTTGCTAGAAAAAATAAAAGGTAGGAAAGCAATTCCATGAATAAAACATCAAATGCAAGATATGAAGTGAACGTAATAAACATTAGAATTATCTGTAAATATCATTTAAAAGTTTTACCACTTAATCTAATAGCACCTATTGTATCAACAACTCATAATTCATATCATATTAGTGATTTATATTATATTAATTATAAAACTGGTTCATAACACGTTGCCATCAAATCATAATAATAACTCAAATAATGGTCAGTCCCACCATACACATTATAGTAAGAAACTTATAATAATGAATGTTTATGAGTCCAAGCTTACTCGCCAAGAAAGATGGCCACCTATACTTTACAATGAGGGCACATTCTAAATCTCTATATATCATTCGTGAGTTGCATGTGAGTTGCATGCACGTAATTAGACAAGTACCTTGAGAGTTGGGCCTTTCCTTTTTCTTCTTCTTAAAATTTGGTCATGGTATAACACATTAATTTGTTTATTCCTAAAATTTTATGATGCTTATGCATGCTATAGTTTAACAAGCTGGAGGAATTGCTCGTAAAGTTATGGAAAGTCTAGTCATATTTAAAGAAAATCTGGCAAGGATTTCTGTAAATCCAAGTTATAGTTGTTAAACATCGAAATTTTAGGTGTCCTAGATGTTATGGAAATTCTGGTCATATTTAAAGAAAATCCGGCAAGGATTTCTGTAAATCCAAGTTATAGTTGTTAAACATCAAAATTTTAGGTGTCCTAGATGTTTTTGATGGTGGTGAATCCATTTCTAGCATCAAAAACACGATTCAAACACTGCCTCTACAAGATTTTTTTGAATTTTTTTTGCCCATATTTACTAATTTTTTGTTGTTTTGTTTAATTTCCTTTTTATTTAACTTTTTTTTTATTATTTCTATTTCCATGAATTATAATTTTTTCACAATATTTTTCAATTTAAATGTCTTATTATTATATAAAAATATATTTTAATAAATTTAACTATAAATGATTATATATTATATAACTTAAATATAGCTTATTGAACAAAAAAAGGTTTTATCAAACAAAATAAAAGAAATAATAAATAATAATATTGTTAAATGTCATCAGCAAAATTTTATATATATATATATATATATAATATATATATATATATATATATATATATATATATAACATGTGTGTTCTTTTATTTTTATTAATATATATAATTGTCTATAATTAAATTTATTAAATAGGTTTTTAATATAATAATAACTTACTTTAAATTGAAAATATTGTGAAAAAGTCATAATTCATGGAAAAAGAAATAATAGGAAAAAATAAAAAGTTAAATAGAAAGGAAAAAAAACTTAAAAAAAAAATTAGTAAACTAATAGAAATAGAAGTTACTAAACAACCCATAATAAGACCTCAACCAAACATGTTACAAATGAATAATTTTTAATAATAATAAAAGATAATAAAAATTGAATTATTAATGTTAAACTATAAATAAGCCCTATAATTTTTTGGTCAAGGACAAACTAATACTCAATCAAAGGAAAAATTAAATGTGTTATACCATGGGTGTCGTAGGTACAATAAAGATAAAACACACACATAGATGTATGCATTAATATAAACAATATTAGTTAATCATCTTTCGTATTTTCAGAGGAAACTTTTTTTTGTCATTTTTTTAATTAAGTTATATTTAACCTAAGACATGGTATTAGGCATTTAGTTTTTCATTTCACTATGTAGTAGTTTGTTTCTGACCAAACATGTATGCCGTGTATCCATAGTTTAACATAGGGAATTATTTTTTATTATTTTTTGTTATATCTAAATTTATTTATTTGTAAGATGATTGGTTGAGGTCTTATTATGAGTTGTTTAATATCTTCCACTTCTATTAGTTATTATTCTTTTCTTTTTGGTTTTATTTCTTTTCTATTTAAATTTTTTATTTTATTTTTTCATTTTTCTATTATTTCTATTTTCAGAAATTATAGTTTTTTCATTTAAGATGATAAATTGTAAATTGAATAAAATAATTTAAATTTTAAATAGAATAAAATAATTTAAAAACCTTACCTTTTTTAGTTTTATTACGTTTTAATTTCACTTATACTTTTCTTGTCTTTTTTCTATTTTTTCTCTATTTTCAATTCCAATTACAATAATCATATTTTTTTCTTGTTTACACATAGCTTTTATAACTAATAACTATTATGATAATTAGTTCTTAGCTTTTAGAATTTCTTTCCTAATTTTATTAAGAAAGTTCTATTGGTATATAGTTACCCATTTTTAGGGTCTAGTGAGCACTATTTTCTTAACTTTGTTGAATTTGTTTTATTTGAGCATAAATAATTTTGCCTCTAAGTATATAAAAAATTCAAGAAATTGTTCTTATACCAAGAATTTATAACAAGAAATTGAATTCAATAATTCAAGAAATTAATCTTTTTGAATTCAAGAAGTTTTATTATGATTATTACTATTATTAATTCCTTTATAGTGTCTATGATTAATGTCTATTGTTATCGCATGTCGAAGGATTTGAAAGTCTAGGCTAGGATATTATCAAGATCCCATCTTGAAGTTCCATATTTTGGATTTGGAACTCTAGGCCGGGATATTATCAGGATCCCACCTTGAAGTTCCATATTCTTGATTTGAAACTCTAGCTAGGATACTATCAGGATCCACCTTGAAGTTCAATATTCTATTTGAGGTTGCACATTTATTGGGAGGTTAGTCTTCAATTTCTCATTGTTTTAACTAGTTTGTTAAAGTTGTGTTATCTTATTTCCTTGAATCAAATATAGAAGATTGGTCTTAGTTACCATGCAAAAAGTTAATGTGTGAATTTTGTTAAAATTGTTTAATATACAACTTTATTTCATGTTTTATTCAAGGTGACTATCAAATTCAATCAATTTAGTACTAAATAAAAAATCATAGACAAACTTATAATATTTAGGAAACAAAATTAAAATGGATAATGATATATTTATTTATTTAATATTTAAAATTTTTAAATGTTTTGTTTTCACGATATCAAATATTTAGAAACTAAATGTTTTTTATTAGAAGCTAAGTGTTTTGATATCCATCTATACCTAGTAGTGATTAAATTTATATAACTATGCTACTTATAATTTAGTTGTTAAATTAAAAAGTAAAACAATTGTTATTATGAATTATTCATAAATATAATTAACATGTCTTTACTATTTAATTAATTATTAATTTAATACTAAATCACAAATTATAGATCATCTCAACTCAATTTTGATTTACAAAAGAAAGAGATGCCATTTGAGTGATAAAAATAAAGGTTTTGTTTCAAATTGCCATGTCATCACTACCACAAACACAATTGCATTCAACTCTATATCAATCATGTTCAATTCCCGTGAACTTTGTAGGAGACAATTGGTTGTGCAAAACAAGTTTCCTGTAAATGGCATCTGATTGAGTTGAAACAAAGTTTCTCCATATCTATTTGAACAAAGCACTGTGAAAAAAATAAAGCTATAAAGCTTCATTAAAATGAATGAGATAGGGCGCTCACTAGAAAACAACATCTTAGCACAATATTTTCACTTTCTTTTCTATTTTTTTATGAAATCTTTAATTGATCATCTCACACCTTATTAACAGTTTATAGTCCAATTAGCTATATTTAAACTAACGACAAGTACTAGGTACTAGCTACTATCTAACACTTTTTCTCTATTGTTTTCATTTTTAATTCATTAAGTGTCATAATTTAATACCAGAATCTTGGGTTTGACGCTCTTTCCATAAATCTAAGATATTTTTTCATTAATTTTCTTAGTTGGAGCAATTGTGAGCTCACTTTATTGGAAATTAATTACCTAATCAAAATGCCATATTGGAAATATGGATTTTGTGGTAAAGTGAAAGATAAAGTTTTTTAATTGGAGTAATTGTTATTACTCATTTTATTGGAAATTAATTACTTATAGTAACTACTATATTGGAAACATAAATTTTAATGCAATGATAAGGGGTTAAGTTCAGTAATGTTTTTCCACCCAAAAATCACAATATGGTATTACAAACTTCACTCAAGTTCAATTTCCTCGTCGGAAATCAATAGTTACAATTAAAATAGAGAGAATTTGAAAATTTGCAAGTGTTGGTATAATAAAAAGCCTCAATTTCCTTTTTGTGCTTGTTTTAGATTATTTCTAACACACTCATGATCGGTGATCTACCCCAGCAAACTTGGGATCTAACAAACCTTGATTCTCCTTTTTTTCTTATTTCCAATTCTTTCCAACTATACCCATAGCTCAACACGCTCAGGATCGTGCACTTATTCAAAAAAACTTGTATTATTTATACTACATTGTCTTAGGAACAATTTTTCGACTAATACACTCCAACCAGATCCGCAAATCTATGATATTTTGGAGACCACTTATCCAAGTTGAGCGATGTTATTCTAGCGTGTAGAGAATTAGTCTGATATTCTTCTCTCCTTTTTTAGTACGAAAAAAGTGAAATATATTACCATATGAGATAAAATTACATATTTTGACTTCACCGATATCCATATTCTATACATCTTATATCATTTTTTGGGCAAGCATACCTCTTCCCATCCAGTAGTCCAGACCAATAATATATACATCATATTATCATATTATCGCCCATTATCCAGTTGATAGCCATATAATGCAGGGGTCATATCTAGTCAATTCGTACAAAAAATAGAAGATCACCCTCTAGTCATCATGTGTATATATATAATCCATAGATCCCCTTATAATTCTATTGCCTATTCACAACATGGGAAAATGAACTAGGTAGATTTTCAAAAAAGTAAAATGACAAATTATACAAAAAAATGCAACTATAATTACCGAGGAAATGGAAACATCCATACATTCAGTGTAGCGTCTCCCAGTCTTATTTCAATATGCATACCATCCAAGTTCTCATGTAGCCCCCAATTCGATAATCAATCTAGTTGTTGATTGTATTCCCTTCTGATGTGCCTGATCACAAAATTTCTGAAAAGGAACCAAAGATTGTCAATTTTCCAGAGCCATTTGAGGAGCATTTGTTGTTTTATTTTTGTGCATCCTTTGACACGTTCAATAATAATCTTTGAGTCCCAAAATATGTGGATGTCAGGGATGTTGAGGAAGTGTGTAAACCATAAAAGGATCCAAAGGGCCATCGCTTCAGCCTTTGTATTCATGTCATTGCCTGCATTCTAGTGTACCCAAAATTCCTCTTCTTTTGTAAAAGCTATCCAAAAACCACATCCACATTTGTTTCTTTGAGCCACCCCATCAAAGAATCCTGCCGGATACTCCATATGAGGGCCTGGCAACCTGTGAAGTTCTATTTTAGGCCTAGTATAGAGGGAAAAAACAATAGACTAATAAGAGATAGTGTGCTCAAAAATCAGCATCAAGCTGTCATTAGAGTTTCCAAATATATTCTTGTTTCGCCACTTCCACATTGTCCAAAAAAGGATTGGGGGGATAATCCTCCATGGGGATTTCTATGTGTTCCACGATTGCATACAAGCCTTCATGTTGTGAAAACGAATACAAGGAAAGCCAATAGAACTAGCCAATTTATTCCATACTTGAACCGTGTTGGGAAATTTAAGAAACATATGTTCATAGTTCTCCTATATGTGCCTGCATATCACAAAGACACTAGGTACATGCCACTGTCTCTTTTGAAAATTTTCCGATGTGATATTTTTGTTTTCATATACCGACCAGAAAAAAAGGATAATGTTGATGTGAATTTTTCTTCCAGAATTTATAAAAGTCACATTTCCCCCCAAACTGGACCTCCTTTCCACAGAGAGTGTTATATGTGCCAGCTACCATGATGTTCCCTGCCTTCATCTTGCCCATCCAGACACTCTGAGCACTATTTCCTTCTCAACAGATTCCTAGTAATTTCATGCCAGCATATATCTGATCCCATTCCCTCACCATTTTCCCAACCAAACCCATCTCCTCTATGCACTTCCAAGTAGGAAATGGACCTCGCCAAGTAGACATAACTTGGCTCCAAAAAAATATACCCTAGCCATTGATGCATCTTATAAATTCCTCAAGAATGTAGCATTCCAACCTAGTAACCAAAACCTAATCAACACCAATGAGAATCTTGTGTCTTGACCCCATAAACCATGTAAGATTATATAAGAAAAGTTAATCTATTTTTTTGAAGCTAAGCCAGATGGTTGAGACTGCTGAGATCCCAATACACCCTTTGTGATACCAAAACTAAAAATATTGCTCCTTCTAGTACTTATTTCTAATGATCTTACCCTAGTCTCCATCACCAAAAATCCCCATCCATAAAGGTTCCAACAATAATGCCCATCCACAGTGTCAAATATTCATAATCCCCGAACCCCCTGTACCCTTTGGAAGAGTGATTTGAGACATCTTGGCCAATGAAATTTGGTTTTCTCTCTGCTACTCGCCTAGAAGAATTTGGACATATTTCTATTAAGAATGTTAATAATAGAAAGTGGGATATGAAACAAATGAGCCCAATATAGACCCATTTGCATGAGCAGAACTTGTGTTAGTATGATGCTACCCCCCAATGATAGACATATTAATTCCCATCCAAAAATCATTTTATAAAACTGTTCTATAAGCCACGTCCAATCCACAACCTTATAGCTACATGGTTTGATATGGTAACCAGGATATTTCCTGCCACTCATCATCATCTTCGCAGCCACCCCAAAAAGACAATGAAACTACCTCCATATCACAAATGTCGTGATATACAATGGACTTCTAAATATTCATATGTAATCTAGTAGCATTAGAAAATTTTGAAAATACATGAAGAAGAGTTAGGAAAGAAAAGTGGTTAAGCATCACCATTATAAGAACATCATCAATGAAAAGGCTACGCGACATTTTAATGTCATTTCCCATGTATAGAGCCTAAAACTATCCATCCACCACTAATTTTTCTCTATATGAAAACTCAACCCATCCATTGCCAAGATAAATAAATGTGGGGAAGTGAGCATCCCTATCGGAGGCCCCTTTCGAGCCTGAAGAAATTTGATGGATAACCATTGATGATAACAACATAATTTATGTTTGTAATGCATACCATTATCAACTCCGCACATTTGGACTATATTCCAATCTTTTGAAGAACCAGCTTGAGGTATCCCTAGTCAAAGAAGTCATACGCCTTCTGTAAATCCACCTTCATGATGATAGCATTCCTTTTTTTTTGTGAGTCAAATGCAACCACTCGTATGAAATTTCAACATCATCATGCATTTGTTTATTTTGTAGAAAACCGAACTGTTCAGGTGTAATGAATCGTGACAAGGTACTCTTTATCCTATTTACAATTGTTTCTTATATAACCTTATAAATAAGGCTACAGAGTGATATGGGTTGGAAATATGAGAAACTATCTGATGGGCTTCATCTTAGAATGAGAGCAATATATGTGGAGTTTACATGCGGGGTGGATAACTCCCTTGGACCTCAACTCCTCCACCATGCCAAGGAGGTCATGTTTAAAGGGATCAAAGAAGTGTATAAATAGTTCCACCATCTGCCCATCTGGGCCCAGACTCTTTTTTCCCTTAAAAGGTATTAACACCTCCAATAGCTCAGCCTCAGAGACAACTTTGTATATTTCCAAGTTTGCATCAGCATCAAATATTGTGGGATAAAGATCCACACCCCATATAAGGTCCTCTGCACATATCTCCTCATTTTCACTATAGGCCTTCTAGAAATGTGAAACAACAGCATTGCAACATCCCTCTGTGACTGGAAATCATTCCCATAAGCATGTTTAATCTCCCATATCGAATTAATTTTATGCCCATGATTTGCAAATCTATGGAAAAATTTTGTGTTTCAATCCCCCTCCCTAATCCAAATGGCTCTGCTCTTAAGGAACCAGGTGGATTCATTATTAGAGAGAATATGCTTCTTTTTTAGTTCTAATTCATGAATACGATTTCGAGTAGCATCCGAGAGACAATGTGTACTCATCTGGGGACGAAGAGCATCCAATTCACGAATAATATTATGCAGATCCTTATTCAATTGATATTTCTTCTTCTTCAGCCAAGATTTTACCTCCCTGTAAAGGATCTGAAGGTTATCCAAGATATGCGCCATGGAAGATGTGTCTCGAACCCGATTTCAAGCCCAAACTTTGCACACAAGTTCATCAAAATCTGGGTCATCCAACCACAACCTATTGAACATAAAAGGAAACAAATTTCTAAACTCTACCCTCGTCCATTGCAAAATAATGGGTCGATGGTTAGAAATTTAATTGTGTATCACCTCAGCTTCTACATTTCTTGGCCGCTCCACCATCTTCTCATGCAATATAAAATAATCCAGTCTCTTCACAACATATGCCATCCCCACTCTATTGTTGTCCCATGTAGGAACCAACCTTTTAGGGCATATATTAGCGTAATTGTGATCCATAATAACATCTTTGATCACCTCCTCCAGAGGGTCAATTTTCCTGGAATGACCTGAAACTTCATCCAAGCCAACCATGCAGTTTAAATCCAGCTCAAGAATCCCTGACGTAATTAGCTTGTCCCATAAAACAACTCTATTCTTGTATGGGGCATACACATTGACAATATGGATGTGTCCCATAAGTCCTAATATATGTCCTTCGAGAAGTATACCGAAAAAACATGAAAAGGCCCTTGCCTTGACACATCCAGGGTCCTAAAGAGCCACTAGTCTATCCGTTAGACCAGTAGTAGCCATATGCCACTCCAAAAACATCTTACTGAAATATTTAATCACATGTGGAATCGAATGCATGGTTTCCTGTAATAGGATGATATATGGATGAAGAGAAAGAAAAATTAGTTTGAGGGCTAGATATTTTGGGGTAGCCCCTAGACCCTGAATGTTAAGAGATATAATGAAAGTCATGAAAACCAATGTGTGGGCATCCGTGCTCCAAGGGCCCGAGAAGAAGGAGTATCAGCAATAAGAACCTCAACAAGGAAACAATCATTGGGGGAATCGAAAGGGAGAGGCCTAGCTCACCCATGGAAATGTCGATTGTCACAATTTTACTTCTAACGAATGGTGATATCACTAACGAAGGTGGGGCCGATGTGGGGGGATGACGAGCCAAGTGGTTTATGTATAATATGAGTGAAAAGATCTAGGGTCTTCCTGTGAAGAGGAAAGTCTAGGTTACTATGAACAGATTCTATAAGGTAGGTAGGTGGAAAGTTAGGCAGTGTAAGGCTATGCCTAGGCCCCTAAGAATGATGTGTGAATTGAGAGGGAGACGGTACATGAGCGTATATAATATACGAATATGATGGTGCATGATGTGACGTATAAGGGGCCGTAATGTCATTTCTAGGAAGACAGTTTCTGGGAGGGGAGTTTAGAATATGTGGGGAAGGAATCTTTTATAACAGGATACTGACTCATCAAAAGACAAAGGGGATGAAGGAATAGTGATGGGCGAGAAGCCATAATTTGAGGGTCAGTTAATAGAGGGATGTATAGAGAATGGGGCATTTGGAATACCTGATTTACACTTAAAAGCATTTCCATGTTGAGGTGCCTCACATTTGTATCCATGAATGCCATCCCCATTTTGTGACGGCACCGATGCAACAAAAAAATTCCACCCATAAGTCATATGACAACCACCCAAGGGGTGAGGGAAATGCACTAGAGGGTAACCAGTGAAATGAAAATTTGAATACCAGAAAGGAACCCCCCATAAATCTAGTCATTGGGTCAAATGTGTGTCCCTATAATGCAATTCAATATGATCAGGAAAGCCACCTCTATACTCCTTCTCAATCAAAATCCAAGCAACTCTTTTATCTTGTACCTCCAAACATCACAAATCAACATATACAAACTTGCCGATAGCATTCCCGATGTCCATGAAGACCTACTTAGTCTAGAATTAAATAGTTAGCGCTCAAAATCTAATCCAGATTAGTTTTATTCTGTGGCATATGTATCAGAGGATTAAACCCAATATACCAAGAGGAGCGCCAAAAGACTTTTTCAATTTATCCATGGAATGGCCTTAACTTTCATAAGGTCATCATGGTTTAGAAAGTGGAAATTGTACCACCCTTGCAACAGCCTCACCACAGTAGGCATGTATCCCAGCATGGATTTCCACTTTGTATCAAAACAGATACACATATCAGCTTCATTTAGATCCACAAAGTCCCACAGATCAATGAGAGCTCACCTCTACAAACTCGTAATATGATCAATCAACACATCATGATCGAAAAGCATAGCAGGTGCCAGGGTGGTGATCTTGATAGAACATTATCGATGTCTAGATAACCGTCCAATATCCATGTGATTGACACCATGCACATCAAAGGTTACGTGCGAACCATTTGGCACAGGTACATCACCTTGTTGTGTGTGTCAAGTGCCCAGAGACCTGGTCCCACCTCACAGGTCCACCTCAGATGATAGATCTATTTTAGACTCAACCTCCATGGTGGCATGTATAAATTCCTCATGGGAAGATGTGTTAGAGTCCAGCACATACTATTAGAAAATTATATATCACAGAGCAATGGAACACATAAAATATTGGAGAATATAAACATAGAAGCCGCATAAAACAAGAGAGACATAGATATACATGGTTCAGCTAGTTTGGGCTACGTCCACGGACAAATAGCCAGTCCTTCTTTTATTATATTATCTAGCAAACTAAAGAGATATAACCTACAACAAATCCACTCTAACTCCCTCTTCTTTCTCAATCTCCTCTCTCTTCCTCACTCTGAATATAGATCTACATAGATGCAATACAATTCCCTCATATATAGTGAGGGGTTGCCTTCTAGGGAAAAAAACCTTAAACTAAACATAACTTCTACCGTCAGATCATCTGCCTAATGAACGGCCAAGATTGACTAGAAATTACTATACTTTTACAAGGCAATTTTACATCTATTTTTATCTTCGGGGGCGCTACCCCCATACCCCCGTTGGGGGACCACTGGCCCTCGGACCCCCAGCCGGGGGGGATCAGCCCCCACGAACCCCTGCAGAAGGGAAAATTCCCCCCTTGTACCCTCCTGCATGGATGGGTCTACAATCTTCCTAGGTATACATCCGACTGAGACCTTTGAATACAGAAGATAATCAGGCTCCACACCCAACAATCTCCCACTTGGAGGCTGATTATAAAAACTCCACCGCTGCTTCATTTTTTAGTAAATAACTCCACTTTGGACTTGGTTGTTTCTCATCTTCTTCGTCATACTTGAAGACCAATTAAAACTGAGCAGATTCTCAGTTTGTCCCTGGTTACAACTTTTCTTAACATATTTGGAGGATTCTGGCTAGTGTGTACCTTTTCCAGCTTCAATTGTCCATCTTCAAATGCTGACTGTATGAAATGGTAGTTGAGCCATATATGCTTAGTCTTGGAATGAACTGCAGAGTTCTTCGCAAGATGTATGGCACTCTAGTTGTCACTGTATAACTTACCCAACTCCTGCTTCTTACCCAATTCATCCAGAAACCTTTGTAACCAAATGATTTCTTTACTAGCCTTTGTAGCAGCAACATACTCAGCGTCTGTTGTTGAAATTGCAACAACACTTTGAAATTTTGAGACCCAACTAACAGTCGTTCCACCTACAGTAAACACATACCATATTGTGCTTCTCATGTTATCTCTGTCACCCACCATATCTGCATCAACATATCCCTGTGGAGCAATGTTTGAATCGTCAAAGCATAATGCTTGATTTGTGGTATCTCTCAAATACCTGAGAGTCCACTTCAACGCCATCCAATGTTCATTTCCTAGATTTTTCATGTACCTGCTTACAACTCCCACTACATTGGCAATATCGGGCCTTATGCAGACCATTGCATACATTAAGCTTCAAACTGCTAATGCATATGGAACTTTAGGCATATAATCCATGTCTTCTTGGGTCTTTGGGCACATCTCCTTACCATGTTTTAACTGGCTAGCAAAAGGTATACTAACTGGTTTTGCATTCTGCATATTAAACCATTTCAACACCTTTTCTATGTACTCACTTTGAGATAATGTTAATTTGCGATTCTTCCTGTCTCTAGTTATTCTCATACTAAGGATTTGTTTTGCAGCACCCAAATCCTTCATTTCAAATGAGTTTGCGAATTTCCTTTCGAACACATTTATTTCCTCCATGTTAGAACCTGTAACAATCATGTCGTCTACATACAATAACAATATAATATAGCTGCCATCATTTTTCCTTTTGAGATAAACACAATTATCAAAGTGAAACCTAGTATAACCTTGTTCAGACATAAACTTGTCAAATTTTAGATACCACTGCCTTGGATTCTGTTTTAAGCCATACAAGCTCTTCTTCAACCTACACACAAGTTTCTCCTTCAATTTTACCTCATATCCTTGTGGCTGCTGCATATATATCTCTTCCTCCAAATCCCCATGTAGAAGGGTTGTCTTTACATCTAAATGCTCAAGATGCAAATCTTCAGCTACTACTAGACTTAGAATAGTTCTAATTGAAGTCATTTTCACAACAGGAGAAAATATCTCATCAAAGTCTATACCCTTTTTCTGTGCAAACCCTTTAAGCACAAGTCTAGCTTTATACCTTTTTCTACCTCCATATTCTTCCTTCAACTTGTAAGCCCATTTATTCTGCAATGTTGTTTTACCTGCAGGCAACCTGACTAAGTCCCAAGCCTCATTATGTGCTAAGGAGTCCATCTCTTCTTTCATGGCTTGCTCCAACTTCTTTCTGGTTTCTACGTGCACTGCTTCTTCATGAAATGCCGATTCACCAGAATCAGTCAACAATACATAATATAATGAAGGAGAGTATCATTCAGGGGGTCTACTTACCTGGGTAGATCTTCTAACACCATTTTTCAGGTGTTTGAAGTGCTTGTTGCTATCGTGGTTGTTGTTTTGGCTGTTGATCATTATGATTTTCAGGCACCATCACTTTTCTGTGATCTCGTTAAGCATTGTGTATTCTATGTTTTCTTTTTCCTATTTCTTTTCCTCCAATTGATCCTTATACAAAACCTTTTCATTGAATATGACATCTCTACTCCTAATGATTTTATGTTTTTCATAATCATAAAAGAGATAAGAAAAATCGTTAACACCATATCTAATAAAGGTACATTTATTTGATTTTGCCTCAAGTTTTGTTTTGTTTTCTTTGTTAATGTGGACAAACACTTCACAACCAAAAGTCTTTAAGAAAGAGTAGTTTACCTTTTTACCCATCCATGCCTCTGTTGGAATACCACCATCCAAGGAACTTGAAGGTCCTTTGTTTATTAGATAAATAGCAGTATCTACAACATCTGTCCAAAATTGTAAAGGTAATTGTGCATGCAAGCTGATGCACCTTGCATGCTGCATCATTGTCCTGTTCATTCTTTCTGACACACCATTTTCTTGTGGTGTTCTTGGAACCGTTTTCTCTCTGCGAATTCCATTCTCAGAACAGTACCTATCAAACTTTTGGCTGCGACCTCCATTATCTGATCTGACACACTTCAACCTTTTTCCTGTCTCATTTTCAACCAAAGCTTTCCATTTCTTGAAACTATCAAATATATCAGATTCATTCCGAATACAATAAATCTAGGTTTTTCTGGTTGCACTATCAATAAAGGTAACAAAATAACGAGAGCCACCAAGAGATGATACCTGAGAAGGTCCCCATATATTTGTATGCACAAGCTCTAATTTTTCGCTCTTCTTTTCTTTCCCAACTCTAAGGAATCTGACTCTCTTCTATTTTCCATAAACACAATTCTCACAGAATTTCAAATAAACATGCTTCAAACCTAGCAACATATTTCTTTTTTGAGAAATTTGAATCACCTTCTCACTCATGTGCCCGAGCCTATGATGCTACAATGCCATATCTTCTCTTCTAAAGGTTAAAGCATTAATAGAATTAGAAATACCATTGCATAAATACAATTTACCAACATTTCCTCCTTTCGCTATTACCAAGGATCCTTTAGTGACCTTCCAGGTTTTATCTATGAAAGTAGTTACGCAACCTTCACCTCCCAACTGCCCTGTTGAAATTAGATTTTTCTTCAGATCTAGAACATGCCTTACCTCCTTCAATAGCCACTGATTTCCATTTTGCTGTTTTATGAAAATTGTACCCATTCCAATGACTTTACAGGGTTTATCATCACCCAATCAAACATATCCAAAATCTCCTTGAAAATAATCATGAAAATGTTTCCTATCAGGTGTGGCATGGAATGAGGCCCCTGAATCTTCCACCCATGCATCAATCATATTTTCTAATGAAGGAATGAAAGCATCTTGCAACACATCACCTATTACATTCACTTCATGATTAGTTTCTTGTTGCACATCGCCTTCTTTTCCCTTCTGAGACTTGTAGTCTTTCTTCAGGTGTCCTTTCTTCCTGCATTTCCATCACACTATCCCCGATCTGAACTTGGATCTGGATTTTCTTGACTTACTACGATATCTTGAGCTCTTTTCTCTTTCCATTTTTCTTCCCCTAGTCTCTGTAGTCAAAGCATTACCTGATGTCTCACTGGAGCTTTTCCGTCGCATTTGCTTGCTAAGGATTGCATCGACAACATCATCAAACTTTAAAGTACTAGATCCAGAGATAGAGTTACTAATGGCCATAACTAAAGCATTCCAACCTTCTGGCAATAAGCACAGAAATAACAGAGCCCTAACTTCATCATCAAAATTTACCCCTATATAACTTAACTGGCTTGTAACTATATTAAAATTATTTAAATGGCCTGCAATAGATCCACCTTCTGACATCTTCATATTAAATAAATGCTTCATAAGAAATACGTTGTTTGAGTCTGAGGGTTTTTCATATAGTTTGGAAATGCCGACATTAAACCCTCTGTTGTCGTTTCCTTTTAAATAGTAAATGCTATTGACGCTGCTAGGCACAGCCTTATTGTTCCAAGTGCCTTTCTATTGAGAATATCCCATTCTGTGTTTGTCATACTCATCGGCTTCTTTGTCTTTCTGCTCAACGGTAGGTACATGTCTCTCTGATACAGATAATCTTCCATTTGCATCTTCCACAGCTGGTAGTTTTGGCTATTGAATTTTTCGACCCTAAACTTAACATCTTCCACCATTGCTCCCACTCGAACCAGGAACCCTTCTCTCCTGCGAATTTATTAGCCAAATAGACCTTCAACTCTGATACCAATTGTTAAAAAATTATATATTATAGAGCAATGGAACACATAAAATATTGCATAAATATAAACACAGAAAACGCATAAAACAAGAGAGACACATATATACGTGGTTCACCCAGTTTGGGCTACGTCCATGGAGAAAAAGCCAGTTATTCTTTTATTATATTATCCAGCAAAATGAAGAGATACAACCTACAATAGATCCAATGTAACTCCTTCTTCTCTCTCAATCTCCTCTCTCTTCCTCACTTCGAATACAGATCTACATAGACACAATACAAATCCCTCATATATAGTGAGGGGTTGCCTTCTATGGAAAAAACCCTAAAATAAACATAACTTCTACCATCAGATCATCTGCCTAATAAACGACCTAGATTGACTAGAAATTACTAGACTTCTACAAGGCAATTTTACATCTATTTTTAGCTTCTGGGGCGCTACCCTTATACCCTCACCATGGGACCGCTAGCCCCCGGACCCCCCCAGCTGGGGGGATCCCCTCCCCGAATCCTCGCAGGGGGTACAAGTCCCCTTCGCACCCCCCCGCGTGGAGGGGTGTACAATCTTCCTAGGATATACATCCGTCTGAGACCTTTGAATGACTAGTAGTAGCCATATGCCACTCCGGAAACATCTTATTGAAATATTTAATCACGTGTGGAACTGAATGCATGGTTTCCTGCAATAGTATGATATATGGATGAAGGGAAATAAAAAGTTGTTTGAGGGCCAGATATTTCGGGGTAGCCCCTAGACCCTGAATGTTAAGAGATATAATCAAAGTCACGACAACCCATGTGTGGGCATCCGTGCTCCAACGGCCCGAGAAGAAGCAGTATCAGCAATAATAACCTCAACAAGGAAATGATCATTTGGGGAATTCAAAGGGAGAGGTCTGGCTTGCCCATGGAAATGTTGATTCTCACAATTCTACTTTTGACAGATGGTGATATTACTAACGGAGGTGGGGCCTATGTGGGGGGATGAGAAGCCAGGTCATTTATGGATAATAAGAGTGAAAAAATCTAGGGTATTCCTCTGAAGAAGAAACTCTGGGTCACTACGAACAGATTTTATAGGGTAGGCAAGTGGCAAGTTAGGTGGTGTAAGGCTATGCCTATGCCCCTAGGAATGATGCGTGAATTGATAGGGAGACAGTACATGAGCATATATAATATACAAATATGATGGTGCGTCATGTGACGTATAAGGAGTTGTAATGTCATTTACGAGAAGAGAGTTTCTTGGAGGGGAGTTTAGAATATGCGGGGAAGGAATCTTTTCTAACAGGATACCTGACTCATCAAAGACAAAGGGGATGAAGGAATAGTGATGAGCGAGGAGCCATAATTTTAGGTTCAATTAACAGAGGGATGTATAGAGAAAGGGGTAATTGGAATACTTGATTTACGCTAAAAATCATTTCCATGTTGAGGCGCTGCACATTTGTATATGTGAATGCCATCCCTATTTTGTGACAGCACCGATGCACCAAAATAATTCCACCCATGAGTCATACGACAACCACCCAGGGGGCAAGGGAAATGCACTAGAAGATGACCAGTGCAATGACAATTTAAATACCAGAAAGGAGCCCCCCAGAAATCCAGTCGTTGGGTCAAATGTGTGTCCCCGTAATGCAATTCAATATGATCAGGAAAGCCACCTCTATACTGCTTCTCAATTAGAATCTAGGCAACTCTTTTATCCAATGCCTCCAAACATCGTAGAACAACATATACAAACTTTCCGATAGCATTCCTGATGTCCATGAAGACCTACTTAGTCTAGAATTAAATAGGCAGCGCCAAAAATTTAACCCATATTAATTTATTTTGTGGCATATCTAACAAAGGATTAAACCCAATATTCCAAGAGGAGCACCAAAATACATCTTCAATTTATCCATGCAATGGCCTTAATTTTCATAAGGTCATCGTGGTTGAGAAAGTGAAAATTGTACCACCCCTGCAACATTCTCACCATAGTAGGCATGTATCCTAGCATGGATTTCCATTTTGTATCAATGCAAATACACATCTCAGCATCATTTAGATCCACAAAGTGCCACTCATCAACGAGAGCTCACTTCTACAAACTTGTAATATGATCAATCAACACATCATGGTAAAAAATTAGAGCAGGTGCCAGGGTGGTGATCTTGATACAACATTGTCAATGTCTGGATCATTGTTCAATATCCGTGTGATCGACACCATGCAGATCAAAGGTTGCATGCGAACCATCTGGCACAGGTACATTGCCTTGTTGGGTGTGCCAAGTGTCCAAAGACTGGGTACCACCTCGTTGGTCTACCTTAGATGATAGATCTATTTTAGACTCAACCTCCATGGTGGCACGTATAAATTCCTCATGGGAATATGTGTCAGAGTCCAGTGTGTACACACCCCCCATATGCAAAGTAAGTACAAGACCAGAATGATAATGATGTAATATTGGCGCATCTGGTAAAAATGGTGTGTCAAAGTGGTAGATGGAAATAAATGTATGATATCTAGAGAAAACACCACGACAAATCTAGGTATCATAAAAACATAACCCATGAGAAAGGAAGGCAAATGGAGAATAAAACCCGCATCAATAAAATGGAGAGTACCGTCGCTAGTGCACAATCCAAAACAGGATAAAAAATGATGCTAGGAATATAAAAATAAAAATCTTGATATAGGATGGTGTACGAGGATCACAAGTCACATGAACATCAAGGACAGATGTTAGGTAGAAATAAATAGCGGTAGTTCCAAGTCCACACCAAGAGTAAATTCCACCCACCAACCTATGGAATTCAAAAACCGCTGAATTAAGCAATTTTCCAGTGTCGGGAAATCTAAGCCGCTCCAGTGATCAAACCAGTCCAGAGCAAAAAATAGGAAAAACACCATAAGGACCTTGAGCCAAAGTGGTAGAGTTAAAAAAGGAATAAATGCCTTCATAGCAACAACAACAAAAACAAAAACCCATGCAAGTCCAACACCTATTACAAGTGCAAAAACCAAAATATTTGCATGGGAAGGAGAAAATGAATGAGTTTATCCATTGATGCCAGAGAGAGGGGGGAAATTGTTTGGATACAGAGAAGAACCCTCCTTGAAAGAGACTTGTGGACAAATAAGATCAAAATTCTTAGTCCCGATAGGCATTTGTACGCTTAGACAGGGGAGAAATATGGGTCCTAAAGATACAAAAAAGGAAGTATATCGCAATAACTATTAACATCAATATGCTTAGAGAGGGGAGAATATGGGTCATAAAGATACAAAAAAAGAAAAGAAGTATATCGTAATAACTATTAACATCAGCATGTGAAGGAACTCTGACTCGAGAAAACCAAATAAGGACATGCTAAACGTACCCAAAGAGAAGATCAGGACCATTCAAAACATTCCATGTAAAAAATGACAAGAGTAAGTAAATTCAGTGGCCATCAACACATAAAAAAACAACCCCAAAAAATAATATCCGAGGAGTACAGATGTGGAGATAGATAGACATCAAGGAAAACCATAACTGTCAGCGACCATCCAACGAAGACCCCATTGAGGAACCGAGAGAAACGAACCTATATCATAGAGCTCTCTCATTGAAAAGAGATGGCCGAGGAGGATAAAATGGTGGATTTTGCAAAAAGGAGAATGCAGCTACGAAAGAAGCAATCAACCTATCCTCTTCTAAGCTAACTGATGGTAAATTCATGTTCCCATATTATTATTTTTTATCTAAGCTCTGCGCCCTAGCAAAACGTGTCCTTTATGGTGTTGCATCAGCGTCTCCGTTGACTACGCTTATTATTTCCATGGGCTAATCCACCTTTTGAGCTAAAATCTTTTTAGTCTACGACCACCATTAATGGACATCGTCAAATAGCCAACGCTGTAGAAAATTTTTTGCTTCACTACCATACTTTCACTGAATATTTTAGGCTAACTCAATTAGTGTTTAAAAGGATCTGTTTGCAAATCTCTTCTGGGAAGTTAGTCAATATTCTGGATACTCATATCCACACCATTTGTGTCTAGACATATCCACACCAACGATAAGGTCCTCCTGTGCACGAATACAAAAACTAGGGTTTTATATTTTTCTCCCTCGCGAAGGGTTCGTTTGGAGATTAGAACGCTCAAACTTCTTCTATAAGAAGACATCATGACGACAACACTTATCACTTTAACTTCAAAGGATATCAAATAGTTAACATTGTCACTTTTAACTTCAAAGGATATTCAATAGTTAACATTTTGGAGACAAAAAGGCTATATGTAAATAAATAATAAGAAATATTAAGCAAGTTTCTACGTTACATACTAGTTTAGATTTTTTTTTAATAGGGATCAAGCAAGAGTCTAGAGGGATCAAATTTTTTCCATTGTGAACTTAACTTTAAAGTATTTAAGAAAAACTTGCATCTTCGTGCCATGATAAATCTCAATGAATGTACAGTTTCTATCTCTCTCTCTATATAGTTTTTCATTGTTTAAATTGTAATAAGTTCAAAAAAATCTTTATTGGAATTCCACTAAAAAACATATACCTAAAAAAGGACCAAACTGTACTGAGACTACTTCAAACATTTTAACCACAAAAACTTATTTTTTTCAATTTCTTTATGTGATATGTGCATAGTATTTTAAAAAATGTATATAATATATACATAGTTGACATTAATTTTTTTACATAACATGTGCATTTAAACATTTTATCAGCCAATATTAAAATGTTTTTTTGTTATTAATATATTTCTAAGTATATAACAATATTAGTTAGTATTAAAATATTTCATTGATAACCCACATTGATATTTTTTTGTTATTATGAATATTTTCAAATGTCACATATTACATTATTTTATATTAAGAATTGGATAAATTACACATATCCCTTATTAACTTAATTCTTTTTTTTTATAGCATTTAATTACTTTTTTCGTTGGACATTGAATATTTTATATATAAAACATTAAAATATATTCCTTTAACATGTTTCCTTATATATAGATATATGTCGATTTGATATTGACATAAATTTGTTTAACATAGATCTTCAAACACCTAAGTTGAATAATGTTTGAACATATTACTATACATTGTTTTCACTTCTAATTATTTTACATAAACTTATAATATGTCATATGTAAAAATAACTAAACATGCATATCATATCTTTTTTTATTATTATTATTATAGGGAACATTGTTTTTGTATTAGAGAATATTTTATTTTTATTTAAAGATGGACACACGTGTTAACTCCATGTTGAGCACAAAAGGAATCACACATCACGATCTGATATGAAACGGGGCACTAAAAGGCTTCTTGTCAAGCTTACAAGAACCTGTCCCACTCCAAAGCTTAAATATTCCAAGATCTAGCTTATGATTAACCAATTGTGGAATTAAAAGTGCTTGAAATAGGTGTATGCTTCTGTTTGTCCTTAACTGTTTATGTGCTTGGAGTTTATTTGCTTAAAAATGATATGAAATACATATAGCAGTAAATAAAGTAGCAAATAAACAAACCAAAAAAGACAAAAATGTAATATGGAGTTCACCCTGATATCTTGGATTACTTCTCCTTGACCTCTAGTCAACTCGACTAGGCTCTCTCAGATTATGGTAATCTTTGTTTTACAAGCTCGACGCTCAACTCCATTGGTTTACAACTAAACCTATAGGTTTAAAATACCATCTTACCCCTGGTTGTCCTCACTCTGTAGATAGATGTAGGCTTCTCTAGACTTGACTCCTTTAGTTAGTGCTCTGAGCTTCCTGAGCTTCTAGATTCTCTAACTCCATCAGAGTTCTTTCACTGTCTCTGGAACTCCCTATTTTGTCTTCAGCACACTTTGGACACTAGAAACATCTTGATCATTTGATCTCTTTGTTGTTCTGAACTTCATTACAGCCCATGGCTCTTAGAAGTCTGTTTGGGCACTCTGGCTTTGCGGCTCTAGCTCTCTAGCTGACTAGCTCTAGTTCTCAACTCTCTGGCTCATCTAGCTATGGATCTCTTAGCTACCTCGCTCTATCCATCTAGATTTACCTCCAACCTCTGGTGGCTCTATCTCTGCTCGGCCCTCTGGCTCTAAAGCTCTCAGGCTTTCTGGCTCTCGGCGCTCAAGTTCTCAAGCTTTTTGTCCCTTTCGTGTTTTGCTCAACCTCCAAGCAACCCTAAGTAACCTTCAGCTCTCTGTGTTATCTCTCAACCTCTACGCATCCCTATAAATTTTGTTCTTTGTGTTTTGTAACACAACAGTTATAGTCCTTCATCATTGAAGAACCTAACTGTTTCATCACAAGAATCAATTTGCAATCGGAAAGGAATTGGCGGTACGGGAAACTTGGTCATTTTTCCTTCCTCTGGCTCATAGCCAAATACAGAAATACACAGGAAACACACACAAAACACATCATGGTCTTTAACCGGGACTTCAAATAGCCTTCAATCACATCCATATCCCTCTCGGGTCTCTCCTATCATTGTAAATCACAATTACGTAGGCGTATGGCCAAAAGACCTAATTACAGAGGAATACATTGAAAATATAAAAATCTCAACTTCAAATAATATGCATCTACATTTATAAACACTTTCGGGTCCATCCCTTTATCGCAATATCATAATGGCATTGCGTAGGCCAAAAACCCAATACAAGGGAAATACACAGAAATCCCGTAAATCTCAATTTCAAAAGTTATGAAATTGGGCTTATAAACTCTATCGAGTTTTCCTTTTATCAACATATCATAATCGCATATCACAATGTGCATTGGCCCTTTGTATCCAGAATCACTGATTGTTGATTGCCAATTGTCGACTGCTCTATCGGTGCTATTTCTATTGGCCCATCGCGTCATTATATCGCATTGGCCCAATGGACTATGTCTCTACTCCTTTGATCGCCCAATCACTCGACCGCCGATATCGCGCATCGCTCATCGACATATCACATATGTAAAAACCCTTTGTATTAGTGCGATGTGATTCACTGATCACCGATCAGCGCTATCGCATATCGTACAGTCGCACAATCACATGTCGCATTGTCCTCCTGCGAAGCCTTTATCCCTTCAACGCTTCGATCTGATACATCTTACAGTTCCGATAAGGGGCTAGGCTATGGAATATAATATTTTAGGTCCGCCCTTTACCATTGCGATGCCATATTTGCATATAAAGCCTTAAGCCCATTTTTATAAGAATTTTCCTCCTTTTCAAAGGACAGTGGGAAAACTTCTTTTTACAATAACATTATCATCTAAAGTCCATTTTAAGCCTTCAAATTGCATTAGATTTAGATTGAAGATATCTGTGCAATGGGACTATTTTCATAAGCATCCTTTCACTTTCATTTTTGAGTAAAAAGTCATCTAGGATCATTTTTTGATCACGCCTTCCCACTAAAAAGCTTTTGGTCTCCAAAAGTCTGATATGCTGATCTAAACAATAGATGATAGTACAACACCCTCTTCTTTCAAGCATCCTACACTTGCATGCATGGTTAGAGCCTCTGAACCAAAATCTTTGAACACTCCCTTCCTGGATGTGTTGGTCCTCCAGGGAAGAACTATCTTCCTTCTTGACTCCATGCAAATGTCCTGATGAGCAGGTCACAGAAGGTAGTTTGAACTTCTTTGCCTTGATCATTGGTCCAAGGTGGCTCAAAGTAATGCAAAGTTACATCTGCTTCAAAAAAAAATTATTTGTACCTATTTGACGTACTGCCAGCAACAACTGTTAACAACAACAGGTTTATAGACACCAACTAGATGGCCTAAACTCCTGCTTCAACAAAAGAAATAGATTTCACATCTTGTGAACACCTCCATGTCTTTACGTCTACATACAAATGTTTGACTAGATAACAAGCCAATAAAACATGCCTTTAAAACAATGACCCTTCAAGTCAAGAATGTGGGAAAAATAATTCTACAGTTCTTTTTCTAATATGAAAAACTTCATCATTATCTTGATCTTGGAGACCAAATCAATTTTTTCCAAGTGAATATTCCATTACATGCATGCCAAAGCAATCAACCCTTTAAGATAATTACACATACATGTTCAAATACAATGAAATCATCAACATCCTTGTGTTCATGCACATCAAACTCTGAAGGAAGGCCTGACATGTAATCCATGGAGATAGATTCCCAAGGTTGTCTAGGGGTAGGCCATGGATTATAGAGGCCTTGCTTCTTGATGGTCGATTTGCCAATGGCACAGGCACTGTAGGATTTGACGTACTTTGTAACATCCCATCAAAGGTTTGGCCAATAGAAATACTTCTATAGTACTGCCACCATTTTCTCAACCCCGAGATGCCCAGTAGCCCGACTGTAGTGTGCTTCGGAAATCATCTTGGCACGCTCGCTTGAATGAACACAAAGGTGACCCAGGTGGCATAAGAGGGCATCTTGGAGGTGAGAATCTGGAACATGCTGACCCTCCAAGAATGTCTAGTATGTGTGGCTGAATTCCAGGTTGCTTTTGTAGAGAAGTGGCCAATCAGAAGTCTCGTGCCCACAAGAGTTGAGGATGGTGGTTAACACCATGATCAGTGGTCGATAGGGGCAATTTTCAACATTCATCACCCTTCTTATACTTAATATTCAAATGGAATTGTTTTAACTATGTGGACCACTTCTGATGGCAATCATTCTGCAACTTATCTTGTGTCTATATGAATTACAGGGGCCGGTGGTCTGTGTGGATGACTGTTTCCCTCCCCATAAAATATTGCTTCCATTGTCGGTAGGCCTGCACAATGGAATACATCTTTGTCATAAGTGGGAAACTTCTGGAATGTGTCTGAAATTGTCTCACTATGATATGCCACTAGATGCTCATCTTGAGTAAGGACTACCCCAATAGCATAGTCAGAGGCATCTATCTCGATCTCAAATGGTTGTTGGAAGTCTGGTAATGGGATAATTGGTGCTGAGTAGATGTGGTGTTTCAACTCTGTGAATTCCTTATATTTAGATTCATACCAAAATAATTTTTCTTTCACTCCTCCCTTGGTCACTTGACTCAAGGGCCAAGTGTTATGAGAAAATCCTGACATGAACCTGCAGTAGAAGTTGGCAAGACCTAGAAAGATGTGAAGCTCTATCAAAGTTGTTGGAGATGGCCAATCCCGAATGACTTGGATCTTGGTTGGATCCACATGCACCCCTTGTTCATTAATAATGTATCCTAGATACTAAACTTGGGTCATGCCAAAAGTGCATTTGTCCAAATTGGCACATAACTTGCGTTGTTGCACTGTTTGGAGAACCTGCCAGATGTGGTGGAGGTGCTCTTCCGAAATCCCACTGAAGATTAGGATGTCATCCAAGTATACCGCTATAAATGAGTTGGTGAATGGCCGTGATATGTCATCCATTCCGCTAATCAAGGTTGTAAGAGCATTCATCAACTTGAAAGGCATAACCAACCATTCGAAAAGGCCCTTCATGGCTTTGAAGGCAGTTTTCAACACATCAGAGGGTTTGATTGGTACCTGATGATATCCTGACATCAAATCGATCTTGCTGAAACATTTTCCCCATTCAGTTGGTCCAAAAAATCATCAATCTATGGGATTGGGTAACTCTTCCGAACAATGATCTTGTTCAACGCCCAACAGTCAATATAGAGTCTTCAAGTCCCATCCTTCTTCTGTACCAACACGATCAGGCTCCCACATGATGATGAACTCAGTCTGACGTGACCTTTCTGCAACAGCTCCTTAATCTGCCTCTTGATTTCATCGTTCTCCATGACGGATCATCGATATATTGGTCCATTGGGTAGCAACACACCTGGGGTCAGATTGATGGAGTTCTTGACTTGACAGTGTAGAGGAACCCCTATGGGTGAGGTGAAGATGTCCTTGTACTCCTCCACGACCTTTTCCATCTGTAGTTGATGTGTGGAGGGGCCTGTTTTGGAGGTCCTGGCCACCGTCTTCTTCCTTCCTTGAGGGCGTATCATTAGGAAAACAAATTTCCCCATTTTGGAAATGATCTTATTGCATTGTTTTGCAGTAACCAAAGAGATGGTGGTAGGTGGTGCTACCTCTGGTATCCTGTACAACTTATTTCCCAAAGTAACAATAACACCATGAGGCCTTGACTCATATACAACATGTTGCTTCCACAAGTATGGTTGGCCTAATAATATATCACAAACATCAATGGGAGCAACATCACATAATACCCCATCTGTGAAGGTCTTGATGTTGTATGGAAGGCAACACTGTTGGCTCACGTGAAGATCCCGTCCTTTGTAAAAGCACCCGATGGTGTACGGTTGTGGATGTGGTGTAATTAGTAACCTCAGCTACTTCATGATCTCTATCGAAATGAGGTTATTTTGGCTCCCGTTGTCAACAATGAACTATAGCACAGAGCCCTTTACCGACATCTGGGAGTGGAAGAGGCGCTCCTATTCCTCTGGATCTTTGGGTTCCTCCTTCTGGATCTTCATGTTGGTGACGTTGGTGTTGGGCTCCACATCGATAATATTCTTCCCTTTGTCATTCCCCTTATCAGGTTTTAACTCAGAGTCTAAACATGTATCTGAGTCGGAGTACGTTAGCTCGGCCACCAATGACTACTCGGCCCAACACTCACTTGTGTTGTGAGTGGAGCTCTTATGGAACTCACACCACTTTCCCATGTCCTTATTTGGCTTCATGTTGTTGTTCTTTGATTGTGGCTTTGGCAGGTTATCCTGGGCCACCCTGCCTTAGTTTTGTCCTTTGTTCAATGGTTTGGGGGCTCCTTTCCTATGCTTCGGATTTACAGATCCAAAGTCTCACCTCTTTTGTTAAACTTCTGCTCAATCTTGACAGCGTATCGGTACACCATGCCAAGCGAGGAGATGTCCAAGAACTCCATATTGTCTTGGATGTATCTGTGTAAGAAGTCATGGTATTTGAGTACCAATTGTAGCTCAGAATCATTGATACCCAACTTTGTGAGAAGTGTATGAAAAATATTGGTAAACTCTGGCATGTCTTGGTCCCTTCCCTACTGTAGCATGGTCCACTTTATGTATTTATCCTCATAGCTTTTAATAGCGTAGTAGTGCTCCTTGATGGAATTCTGGAATGAATTCCAAGTGGGTGCAGCTGAAAAAGGTGAGGTCGTAATTTCATCCTTTTGCTCGCAGTGGGTTTCCCACCAGTCCTTGACATGGGGGCAACTTTGAGAAGAGCGAAAGTAATCTTTTCCTGGCTGGAAAGATCATGAACAAAATAATACCCTTCTAGCATATTTAACCATTTATCTACAATGTCTGCATCTATCTAACCCTCAAATATGGGAATGTTAAAGCTAAATTGTAACTTAAAGCGTGTGGTGCTTCTAAAGTGGCTACTAGAAGTAGATGTGTCGCCCCTGGGTAGCCGCTAAAGGAACTGGGCAAAGTTGTCCATCAACACGTTCCTTTGTCGCTCAATGGCCTCTTCGAGCAAGATATTGATAGGTTCTCCTGCCACCCTTCTATTTCCTTTCATCTACCATGGGAGGTCGTTGGGACTTGCGAGGCTGGTCTTGCAAAGGTTCAACCAGTTCAAGCCCTAACTCCTTATATCCTGACCTCGTTGGTGACATGCAAAGAAAAATAGAGAAAGAGCAGACCACTTTGATACCACTGATCCAGATTTAAACAAGAACACAACAAATTATAGAAATAACCATAAATATAGAGATACAACAAAAATAATACTTCATTTCATTAATGTAAAATATCGAAATATGCTTACAAATAGAAATGGAAATAAACTAGTTCGGAGAATGGTAGCTTCTGTCTGAGGAGAGATGTGGTGGCTACATGCCTATGAACTATCTTACAATGAGGCTTGAAGGCCTATTTATTGTTGAGAAACAATGGAAGACCCTAAACATCCAAAAACATAACCCTAGGAGATGAAGCGCCAAACTATGGGCCTCATTTTGGGTAAATTGTTACATCAACTTCCCGAGGTCGTAACTTTGGCATACGGTCTCAGTTTGACATGCACAATACCTCATTAGAAAGATCTATTTGAGGACTACAACTTTTGTAAGAGAAACATTAGATTGTGGACCCATGTTGCTCCTAGTTTTCCCAAAAAATGTCGTTTGGGGCCTCAAAATGGCTCCGGAAGTTCAAGACCTGAAAAACTGCCAAAAATAGTTAGCTGTGCTGCAAATAAGGAAATTGAAAAATGGAAAGAAAAAATGGTGGGGGTACAAGTGGAATTGGTAGGTGGCCACCAATATCCACCTGGATCACATTGTGTTCATATATGTATTGTGCTAATATGGTTGATCTTGCAGATGCAATATCCTCCCCTATGCTATACTGAGGTATATTGGTTAGGTTTATGTTTTAGTTTAGCTAGCATGATATGCTTGCAGGAAGAACAAGATCAAATATGACAAGAAATATGGTGGATTATAGTTCCAAAGATTCTCCCTATAGACTAGATGAGAAACATGGTGATGAGTACTCCCATCACATAGAAGACACTTTCATAAGTTTGAAGGAAGAAATAAGGAGTCACAAAGTAGATAATGATAGAATCATTCAGTCATAAGAGAGACTTGTCAAGGCATAGAAGAAATAGGTAGAGGTCAATGCAATCATCCTTCACAGCTTATGAAACTTGGAAAGGCACAGACCACTTAGGATCAGTCATGGAAAGGAGGAAAGGATTAATGGAGCATATGATAGTAGGTATCATTGTAGGCAGATGTTGGATAGAGATGATACCATTAAAGATGGTATATTCTTGGATACACTTAATAGACGAGATAGTGGATATGGGATTTACTCTAGTTCTAGTTTAGATAGGTACCATGGTCATCATCATTTTCACCCTTATAGGGGAAGTGATAAGGGATATTTACGAGATGAATTCAAAAAAGAAAAGCCACCTACATTTGATGGATAAATGAAGAAATCATAGGATGAAAAATCTTGGTTTCTTGAGATGAATAAGTTCCTCAAATTGCATGACTACTCAGAGAACATGAAGGCCAAAATAGCTACATTCAGTGTTAAAGGCAAATAAAACATTTGGTGGGAAGATGTAAATAATGCTAGTGGAATTCGAGAAGAGGAGTTGACTTGGAGTGAGCTTGAGAGACCTTTCCAAAAGAAGTATCTATCGAAGAGATACTATGATGATAGGGAAAACAATTATATGTGCTAAAGATAGGATCCATGACTAATGAGGTGTACACTAGTAGATTCTTGAAGTTGTTGAGATATGCACCTTACTTGAAGGATGAGAAATCTAATATTAAAATATCTATAAGTGGGTTTTCAATAGTGTTCAAGGGAAAAATCGAGTTTGATGAGCCTAGACCATTGGAGGAAGCCATCTGAAAGCTAAAGCATTTTTATTAGCAATCGAAGTTAAAATCTAAGAAAAAACAAGACTAGAAAGGTAATGAGCATAATAAAGGAAAATACGATAAGAAGTGAACAAGACCTAAGGACACAATTATCAAAGAGAATACAACATTACCTAAGAAGTTCAATGCATTTGATGTAGAGTAAGGATTTTAGTTTGAGGAGTAGAACAAGGGTGATGGTGTGAAGCCTTTACAGTGTTGGACATGTGGCAAACATCATCACAGGAGAGATTTTCCACAACATTAGGGTTTTATACCTCATATCTACAATGGTTAGGAGGCACAAAAAGTTAGGGATGTTGGATAGATCATTCCTCACATTTATGCAACATTGGATAATAGGAAAGAGGATCACCAGACATCTTTTATTGAGATGGAAGGTAATATTTGTGATCAAGTTGTTTCTATTTTGATTGACCCTAAATCTAATTATAGTTATGCTAATCCTGACCTGGTGGACAAGTGTAGTTTGAATAAATAAGTAAATGCAAAATATTTGTTAGTGTAGTTGGCTACATGTAAAAATAATAAAGTTCATCATTGTATAAGAGCTTGTGCATTTTAGTTGAATGGTATGCCTACATCAATGCATTTGAATGTCCTTCTGTTAGGATCATACTGTGTGTTGCTGGGTATGGACTGGTTGTATCTTCATAGGACCAAGGTGGATTATCATGACAAGGCTATTGAGTACTTGTATAACAATGGGGAATAGAGGATCTTGCAAGGTAAGAAGAAGGAAACATTAGGTATAATGGTGACAACTATGCAGGAAAATCATAGTCATAGGAAAGGGTGTGTGTTATTTTTCAATACATATTTCTAGTGATAAAGGTAAGGATGTTGAGGATGAAGAATTCTTGAATAGGTAGGCAGTTCTACAAAACTTTTAGGATGCATTTCCTGCACAGATTCTAGAGTTACTACCTCATAGGGAAGAAAAAATTTCTATTGAGTTGTTACTAGGGGTAGCACCAACATCAAAGGACCATAGAGGATGAGCACACCAAAGTTAGTCAAATTGAAGTTATACTTGAAGGGAAATTATTGACAAGGGATACATTAGGCTAAGTGTATCACCTTGGGGTGCACTAGTGTTTTTTTTATTTCAAGCAGTTGAACAAGGTAACCATCAAGAAAAGATATTTATTGCCAAGGATTAATGACTTGTTTGACGAGTTGAACAAAGCAGTAGTGTTATCAAAGATTGATTTGAGATCTCGATACCATCAAGTACGCATTAAAGAAGAGGAAATGTACAAGATTACTTTCAAGACTAGGTATGGGAATTATGATTTTCTTGTATTCCCTTTTGGCTTGACTAATGCTCTAACTACTTTTCCATGCTTGCTAAATGATGTGTTGTGTCCTTATCTAAACAAGTTTGATATTATGTTCATTAATAATATATTCATAGATTCTAAGAATGAAGAAAAGCATGTTGAACACTTAGCAACAGTATTGAGATTGCTAAGAGAGCATCAATTATATTCTACACTCATCAAATGCAGTTTATTTCAGACATAGGTACATTACTCGGGGCATGTTGTCTTCAAGGAAGGCATAGGTGTGGATCCATAAAAGATTAACACCATTATGAAATGGACAACTCCTAGGAATGTGGATGAGGTAACATCATTTATGAGATTAGTAGATTATTATAGGAGGTTCATCAGGAGCTTCCCACATATTCCTTATCCTATTAAATCATTGAAAAGGAAAGATAAGAAATTTAAATGGACAGAAGAATGTGCATCTAGTTTCGAATAGTTGAAGTAGTTGCTTACAGATGATCCAGTTCTAAAGATCGGATATCTAGGAAAAGAGTTCATGGTGTGTATAGATGCTTCTAACATAGGACTTGGTGGAGTCATGATGCATGAAGGACACGTAATGTACTGTGAATCAAGGAAACCAAATGATAATGAGAAGAATTATGTTACACATGATCTTGAGCTGGTAGAAATCATCCATGATTTGAAGATGTGGAGGCACTATCTTCTTTGTAGGAGGTTTTTCTTGATAAGTGATCATAGTGGATTTAGATACTTGTTTGACAAACCAAATTTGAATGCTATAGAAGCTAAATGGTTGTCCACGATTAGTGAGTATGAATTTGATATTATGTACATTAAAGGGAAAGTGAACAAGGTTTTAGATGCTCTTTGTGGAAGAGTACATGTAAATCGCGTTGCATCTATGAGCTCAAATGGGACATATGTAGAGGATCAAATCTTGAACGTAGGTCAATAGGATGACATGTATAGGGAGCTTAGGCATAGGTTACAACAGGATACGGGTGATCAAGATGTGGACTATCATATGATAATGGATGGTTTGGTCAGATTTAGGGACAATATCTATGCGTCAAATAGCAGCGAGCTCAAGAAGCTTACCTTGAGGGAATCTCATGCTAAGTCATATCCAGGTCACCCAAGATATCAGAGGACATTGATATTTGTGAAGAAGTTATATTATTAACTGAATTTGAAGAAGGAAGTGGTAGAGTTTGTGGTTAGATTCTTGGATTGTCAATAGGTAAAAGTAGGTGTAAGCACCTAGGTGGATAACTACAGTTGATTCTAATTCCAGAGTGGAAATGGGAGGCCATTTCCATGGATTTCATTACAAGTTTTCTAAGGAAATCTAGGCAAAACGATTATATTATGGCTGTGGTTGACAAGTTGAAAAAGGTAGCAGACTTCATTCCACTGAAGTCTACTTATTCAACTAATGATGTAGCATAGGTCTCCATCAAATATGTATTGAGGTTGCATGGTGTGCCAAAGAATATTGTGTCAGAAAATCATGCTAAGTTCACTTCTAGGTTCAAAAAATAGTTATTTGTAGGATTGGGTACAAAGTTAGGCTTCAACACAACATATCATACATAGACAGATGGAAAAACAATGAGGCTCAACATGATTATGGAGGACATGTTGAGAATGTATGTGATGTGTCAACAATGAAAGTGGGAAGAGTATCTTCCACTGGTGGAGTTTTGTACAAAAATGGTTATCAGAAGTCACTAAGGATGTGTACGTTTGAGGCCCTCTATGGAACAAGGTTATAATACTCCTATTAGTTGGAGTGATCTAGTGAAAAGGGTATTGATAAGAGTGAACATGTTTGAATAGATGGAATAGGAAATGTAGGTTATCAAGAAGAATATTAAAGGTAGCACAAGGTAGGAAGAAAATTTATGCAAATCCGCACAAGGCATTTAAGGCATTTAAGGTTGGGGAACATGTGAATTTGTGCATCAAGCCTAGGAAGATCTCCTTAAGGATTGGGTCATGTGTGAAGCTAGCTCCTTGGTATTGCTAGCCTTTCGAGATCCTTGATAAGATAGGGCTAGTAGCCTACAAACTTGCACTACCTTCGACAGTGAAATTCCATGATGTTTTCCATGTGTCATTACTTAAGAAGTATGTTAACGATGTTGATAATGTTATTGATTACTCTATATTACAAGTGGAACCAAAAGGATAATTACAACCAAAACCTCAATGCATTTTGTAGAGAAATATGCTCATGCTCTAGAACCAAGAAATCAAGCAGGTTAAGTTGTAGTGGAACCACTTTGGGCTCGATGAAGCTACATGGAGATGGTTGATCAGATGTGGGATACATATCCTTCATTGTGTTTTAGTGGAGGAAAATGATTTTTGGTATATGTACATATTTGTATATGGTTTTCATTGTAAATACCACAATCAATTTTGTTATAAATCTTCAATAAGGAGTATGGTTGTCATGTTTCTAAGTTTGTCATGATGCTTTTCTTTTCAGCTGGTTGGTTATTGTAAATACTACAATGAGCTCAGTTATAAATCTCCATGGGAAGTATGTTTGATTTTTAGCGGCCTTGGTAGTTTTATGTGTCATTGAGCACCAAGGATAGTGCTCCCCTAAGGGGGGAAGGGTTTGTAACAGTCTCAGGTTAAAAATCCATGCAATATATTTAATAAAGGAAAAATAATAACTAAGGTCATGGAACATGTATTCCAAGTTGAATGTTGGGAAAAATCATAGTCATGGGGATAACTTGTGATTAATTAATGGATACGGAAATTGGAAAAGAATTTAAAAGGGAATGAGGCATTTGTTCACATACTATTTATGAAAATAATGCAAAATATGACAAAATGAAGGTGAAAGATCACAAGTTGCATGTGAGGAGGAGAATGAAGGAAAAATAATGGATAATGAAGAAAATAGATTCCTCAATGATAAAAAGGATTATGAGGATCAGTTCACAACTTTTGTTAGTTTAATATTAGGCACTGTCATTCTATTCTCTCTGTCATACACTTTAACACTTAGATTTTTCTTAGAGAACTCTTGGAGGATTGTGACATAGCTTGCATTTGGAGAAACAATGCTAGGGAAGAGTAGTGAAGAACAAGAGGATGTGAGATCAAAAACTACATTAGGTTTTACTTGCATGTATGATCTCCTTGCTAGATTTGACATGTAGGGCATATGCATGTGGTTATTTTTTTATGATCAGTCATTGACATAGAGGATTTCCTAGATTGATAGTGATTTTTCCTAGCCTTTCCATTCTTGGATAGCCATGGTGTTGTGGGTTTTATCTATTATTTTCTATTTGGTACTTGTGTTCCTTATGGTTGTGGGTTGATTTATCAGTTCCTGGAGGCTTGGTTGGACAAATGCTTTGGGTGCCTAGTAACAACTTGGGTTGAGTTACTAGTCCTAGAAGCCTTAGTTGGACAAAAGCTCTGGAGCATGGTGACAACTATGGGTTGAGTTAGTAGTCATGGAAGCCAGGTTAGAACGAAAACTCTAGAGCCCTAGATAACTTGGGTAGAGACTGATCTAGTGATGATTAGTAATGTCTGACCATGAGGTGGAATCAGTGGTTGAGGGTTGCAGTGGTTTGTATTGTTGAAGCCCTAGTTTGGCTTTCTTGGTTTATTCCATGATATTACACATTCATGAGTCAAATATGGAGCAGGGGTGATGGGATAAGAGAAATATTTGGTTCATCCTACTGGAAATACTGAGAGGGGTGTGAATCAATATTTCTTAGCAATTAGTACTTTTTAATCTTTTTCAGAGTATTTGTTAACCTTCAATTATTATTATTGTTCTTATTCATATGATCATAAACAATAATCACCAATACCCAACACCGTACAACAATATAAAAAGATAAAATAGAGGACACATAGAGTTTTAGGCAGAAAACCTCCTTCTGGTCTAAAACCACTGAACACTTCTTTAGTAATTGCCTTCTCCTCTTAAAAGAAAATTGATTACATGAAGATTTTAGCTAAAACAAAGGGAGGTATCAACCCCCTAATTCACATACTATAACTTGTAGGATGCTACTAGACCCTAATATCCTGTTAAAAGTAGAAGGATGCCCTGATGCCCTGTAGATCAGGCCACAACCAGATGAGTGCCTCAACACTTTGTTTACGAACTTTTTTCGAAAAGGATGCTTCACTACCCTCTCAATTTACTAGCCACAATTGAATGGACACCACAACGCTTTGTGCAAGATGAAACTTTCCCTAGCACCACCCTGTCACCCTGAAGTTTCTTTAGGTTACAACCTGAAGGTGACTCCAATCACCTTCCATGCACCACATTACCAACCTAACGATCCAAAATACCATGTTTGAGAATTTTCAGACTGGATCCCCCTATGTTGTAAATCAATAAAATAACGATACAAAAGAAGATACTACTATTGTGAATATGCTACCAAGTCTTGGTAGCCAGTAACCACTATACAATATTGATCATTGCATGATGTTGCTCAAATTGATCACTGCACTGCACTACACATAAAACCCTCACTATCAACACTGCCAAATAAACTGACGACTGCACAAGCTAATCACTTCTCATCACTGTATAACCTACAACCACTAATCATTGCATGTCACTCCATGTCACTACTCACATAGGCCACTGTACATCACCACTGAACCACTACACTGAACATGAATATATGAGCATACATAAGCTCACAAAATTGGCTATCAGCATCATTGTCCTAAACTACCTGTATCGCTGCATGTGAAGAGTGGTGATAGCTCAAAATAAGGTGCCCCAGGTCATTCCTATGACATTCTTGCAAAGCTCTCAAAATTGGCCCAAGTAGGGCTATCAACATATGTCTTTTCACTTCTATTGTTAATCAACAAATTAAATAGTTTTATTCATATCAAAACCCAATAAGTTGTACATCAAGGTTATTAACACTTGTTAAGAGTCATGTGTCAACTTTCAAGTCAATGCATTGTAGGTATATAAATATTATGTCAAAATAGATTCATTGTAGTCTATAGGTCAGGTCTGGTAGGTCAAGCTTGAATTTTGTATGTCATATATTAATTAGTTCAAATCATTGCTAAGTGTCTCAATAAATGAGGTGATAATATTGTTGTCAAGTTATAAGGTACATATTCATATCATCAAGTCTTTATGTGAAACGTTAAGTCATGGACAAGTCTATCACAGTCAAATCAATGTGTCAAATAAGGTCATTAACATTGGCATATCATCGAAGGTCGTATCACTTAGTGAGATGATAAGTCATTGTAAATATGTCAAGTAAACGTATACATGAAGACTATTATCACAACTTTCAATGCATTACAGTGAGTGCCCTTTTTCTAAGAAAGGCATAGCTCCATTGATCGACTCCTTATACAACAATTTTCCAACTACAATTGTTACTATTCATCTATGTCATATGAAATCAACTTCATTAAACCATTATTGTCACATCAAGTCAAGTTATCTCAATTCCTGTCACTATTTTAAATTCATTGTCAAATAAATCAAGGTCTGTTAAGAATGCTACCATAGTTAGCTTATTAAGTTAAAATCAAATCAAATCAAGTTGTTGTTTTAAGGTCATGTCATTGTTTCATTATTACACTAAGTCAATCACCATGTGTCAAAGAAGGATGTCCTAAGTTCAACAAGGTCAGTGATTGGCTTAGTGAATTTGATACAGATAGTCAAATAATGAACCCCTTACTGACATTATCTTCTGGTGAGAAACAATGTCATATATTGACAAGGGAACCAGTGTCTCCACACATGTTACCTTCAGGTCTATATATCAATATGTCACATTATAGTTTCATTGTCTATATAGTTCCCATGACCGTTCATAAAACAATACTATAATCCAATAATCAAACCCTTCCATACCTCATGACTGCAAACTTAATATAATATGTACAAGACTATGACCTAGTGTTGTTGAGAAACCCTTAAAGGAAACAAAAAAAAACTTCAATCTGTGTTAAACTTTGGAGGTGAAGGTCTGCTTATGCCATCCTAGAATTGAAGTTTATAGCAATGCTTCAAGCAACAGGCCAAAAAAAACATATCAATCTTAGCATAATCAGAAGGTTGAAAGTCATGATATATAGTGGTTGTAACCAAGACTTTAAAATTTTGAAAAGAATCTCCCCATACGAATCAAAATAAACAAACAAAATATACCTAAACTAGTGCTAATGAGGAGGCCAAATTGATGTTGTGAAAGATTTCAACAAATCAACCAAAAGACCTAAAATAATATTCAAGCTAAACAAAGTCCACTTGTTGACTTACCTTAGGGGACCAAACAATTCTGTGAAATACAATGAGTACTGGAGATCCTTCATTATTCCTTGCCTCAGAGAGCTGAATATTTTAGAGAGTCTTCCATAGGTGGGTTAAAAGTATTTGAGAATGTTATATGTTAGAGATTTAGATTATTTTTCTTTTATAGAGTTTATTTAGGCTAGTTTAGGACTTTTCAGGTGAACATTGGAGATAGAGAGGGGTTCCATAGCAGCTTTAGGGAATTAAAATTTTAAACAAAATATGCCTTGTAACTTAATAAGAGAGACGTTGCCATTAAAATGATTAGATTGGAATTGTAAATGAAGTAAGGGATACTCCTTGTGGGTGAAGGTAGTTGATGCCATTTCCTAATATAATTGTTCTTTTCAAATCTTAGGTTAGATGTTTAAATAATTTAATTTAATTTAGTAATTTTTAATAACTTGTTTATTAAACTATAGGTAATTGCACAATAGCACTTTTTGGTGTGTTTCATAGGTGACACATGAGTGCATTAAGTTAATGATTGATTTATTATCTTTGGTTTTTGAAGTTATGCAACTTACATGGTGTGATATTACAATGATAAACAATGTCATATGTTGACAGCTGTAGGAAGAGGTGTCATGTCACTACCCCTTTGGGTTTTATCCCAAAAGCTGGGGTCACTAATTTCAATTCTGAATATCTCTTAAACCAGTTGGCCTCTAGGGACATACCACATATCAGCAAGAAAATCTTTTCACGAAGAATCTAATTACATAGATCTCTAACCTAAACTCAATGATTTGACCTAACAAAAACCTTTGGAAAAGTAGAGGTACATTCTTAGTCAAAGGAACCCAAAACCTTGGACCTTGTGTTTTCAAAGATCTAATAATATAGTTTTCATATTGATGTAATCTGACAATTACTAAGAAGCATTCATTAACCATTTGACATCGATGACTAGTGTTTTTGGTCAAAGTCAAACCAGTCAACTCCATGGGTTGACATGAATGACAAGACCATAAAAATATACTCCCCTTTGTCATTTATGGCAACACACACACTCCTTCTGCGATTACAACTCCCCCTTCACTTATGCTTTAGCTCCTTCTTGATATTTCAATCTCCTTCTCAGGTTTTTCTCTCCCCCTTTAACATAAATGACCAATGGTTACCCCCCCAAGAATTTTCATGGGCACCTCTTATCTACCTCTACTCCCCCTAATGATGCACCTATTGTAATATCCTATCAATGATAATTCATTTTGACCTGTGCCCTAAACATAAGCTTTCCTTTGTGAACCTATAATACTTCAACTATTTTGATCCCCCTAAACCTATTAAGAAACTATCGTCTTGTTGAAGCTAACTGGTTGTCAATCATAGACTTGTTCCATATACTACTACATAGACTCCCCCTCTACAAACTTCAAGGAGTCAACAAGCTGTATTGTTCAAAATAGTGAGTCACCTAACAAGCCATCTTGACTTAGAGTCATTATCTAAATAACTTCCAATTCCTCATGACCTTTTGATTTTACAAATCCTGAAAGAATGACTGTTGAGACCTTCTTATCTACTTGGTTGTCTTGTACCTATTTCCTTTTTCAAGCCTTCTTGTTCTTGCAATATCGAGCCATGTGCTCGTAGTTATGATACTTAAAGCGTTCAATGTTATCCATAGGTGATTCCATTTGATATTTGCTATTGCAGGTAGTATGACCATAGTTATGGCATTTGAAATGTTCAATCTTTGGGCCATATAGCACATATTATCTTCTATAAAAATCATCATGGAACTTGTCGTGATCCTATAAACTTGCTTATAGGGTTTTGCACATAACGACTGTAGTTGTCAAAAACTTCAAAATTTCTAGCCATATGTTCATTGTTAGCACATAAAAATCAATAATCATCAAATGAACATGCATACCTAGATAATTCATTCAAAGGTGGTGGTCCTTGATAATTATACCTGTCAACAACTTGACAATCCCTGGCCATATGTCCAAAGTTAGAACATGAAAAACAAAAACCATTAAATAAACGAACACACTTGGAATATTTTTCATTCATCTTTGAATGTTGTACTCTCTTGTTGTACTTTATCCTTCACTGCTTTGCAATCATTATTTGGAGTTATAACATTCTTCTTTGGTTAAATCATCTTCTCAATCTCACTGTTTGAAGATGTGAAGATTCTACCTTCATCAATTGGAGCCTTACTTGTTTTCTTTGCCAATTATTTATCTATCATGTCCATAACCTATAAATAGTCCTTTTGTTTGAGGTTGTTGATCTCATTAAGAAGTACATCATTTTCTTCTTTCTTTTGAAAAATATTTTCTTGAAACCATCTTTCCAAGATCTCCCTTCTTTTTTATACCTCCTCAACTTGTAGCTTGAGAAGAGTGGTCTTCTCTAATTCTCTGTTGATAGCGTGTATTTGTTCCTTCTGCTCCTCATTTTCAATACTGACCTACTTAGTTCAACTGAAGAGGTTTCCAATTCCTTTTGCTTTTGGTCAACTGTGGATGTGTATCTTTGATTAGATTCCTTCCTTTCAATTTATGCTTCCTACATCTATTGTTTGAGCTTGCTAATCTTTGAAAATGTTATGTCGTGTCATTGTTGCTTCTGTTGGACTTATTTTTTGAGGTCTTGTGTTTCTATATTCTTGAATTCTTTGAATTGAGTTCATAAGCTTCATTTTCTTCGATGAGTTCTTTTGTTGTCTTCAATTATGGTTCCAAAGTCTTGTATTTTCCTTTTGATTTTTGAGTTCCTTTATCACGTTGATCACTTGATTTTGAAACTCTGTCTTACTAATTTCTCCAGTTTCTTGACCATAATTAGAAGGATCCGAATTTTTAATAATAACTTGACTTGATTACTTTGTTGAATATAGATTATGAAGCTTTTCCTAAGGAGCTTTAGTTTTTTAACGTTGACCAACTTTTGTTTTCACGTAATTTGACAAAACATTCAAAATTACATTCATACCCTTTGAATTGTTCCTTTTAGCTTCGTCAATAAATGTGTCTCCAAAAACAATTGATTCCCATACTCCATGTTCATGCAAATGTACTTCCATCCCGGATTCTTATATTTAGTAATTATCTACATCCAAATCAGGGGTTGGTACATAATACTCACTTTCTTTATATTTTGTTATAGTTGTACCTTCCTTTGAAATCCTTGCAACTTGGTCCTTTGACTTTCCCATCTCTATTCTCTAAAAAATGCCTTCCAACGGTTACACTGTTACTGAAGGAGCCAAGCTCAAATACTAATTGTTGGAAATACTGAGAATGAGTTGAATCGATATTTCTTAAAATTTATCACTTCTTAATATTTTTCAGAGTATTACTTAATCTTTATTTATTATTAGTGTTCTTATTTAGATGATCATAAACCATAATAATTAGTAGACAATACCATACAACAATGTAAAAATATAAAACAAAGGACACGCAGATTTTTAGGTTGAAAAACTCCTCCGGGTCGAAAACCACCAAATGCATCTTTAGTAATTGTCTTCTCCCTACTAAAAGAAAATTGATTAATCAATATTTCAGCTACAATTGAGGGAGGCAGAAACCCCCTAATTCACAGGCTACAACCTGTAGGACACTACTAGACCCTAGTATCATGTTGTAACTAGAATGATGCCCCAACGCCCTGTAGGTCAAGCCAAAACTTGATGAGTACCCCAAAACTCTATTTACTAGCCATTGTTGGAAATGATGGTTCATTTCCCTGTCATTTTATTAGCCACAATTGAATGGATGCCACAATGCCCTATGAAAGCCATTACTTTTCCTATCACTGCGCTGTCATGCTGAAGTGTTCTTAGGCCATAACCTAAAGGTGTATCCAATCACCTTCCATGCACAATCTTGTGATCTTGACGTCCTAGAAGACCATGTTTAAAGTTTTATAGACTGGGTCCTTTTGTTCTCTGAATCAATACATGAATTCTATAAAGAAGATACTGCTATTTTGTATGCCTTATCAAGTCTTGGTGGCCACTAACCACTCTACAATATTGATCACTGCATAACGATGCTCAAACTGATCATTTGACTACATTGCGCATCAAAACCTCACTATTAGTGTTGCCAAATTAACTGCCAACTGCACAAGCTAACCATTTCTCATCATACTATAACCGTCAACCACTGACCAATACACATCATTGCATGTCACTACTCATATAAGCCACTGCACATCACTACTGAACCACTGCACTACACATGAATAGATGAACATTCATGAGATCACAAAATTGGCTACCAACATCACTATCCCAAACTCCATATACTGCTACATGTGAAGAGTGATGATCGCTCAAACCAAGGTGCCTCGGGTCATCCCTATCAACTTCTTGCAAAGTTCTAAAACTTTTCCTGAGGAGGCCTATCAACAAATGTCTTTCCACTTCTATTTTTTATCACAAATTAAACACTGGTATTCATATCCCATGCCAATAAGCTATACAACAAGTTTATTAACGCTTGTCAAGAGTAATGTCTATGTTTCAACTTTCAAGTCAATTCTCTATAGGTATATAAGTCTTATGCCAAAATAGGTTCACTGTAGTCTATGGGTCACATCTAATAGGTCAGTATTGAATGTTATATGTCATATATTGAACAGTTCAAATCACTGCTAAGTGTCTCATTAAATGAGGTCATAATATTGATGTCAATTTATAACATACATAGCCATATCATCAAGTCTTTATGTGAAAAGTTAATTCATGAACAAGTCTATCACAATCAAATCAATGTGTCAAGTAAGGTCATTAGCATTGTCATATCGTCGAAGGTTATATCGCTTAGTGAGATGTTAAGTCATTGTCAAATCTATCAAGTCAACATATACATTAAGACTATTATCTAATCTTTTAATACATTACAGTGAGTGCCATTTTACTAAGAAAGGCATAGTTCCATTGCTTGACTCCTTATACAACAAGTTTCCAACTACTGTTTTTACTATTCATCTATGTCATATGCAGTCAACTTCATTCAGCTATTCTTTTCATATCAAGTCAAGTTATGTCAATTCATGTCATTGTTTTAAAGTAGTCGTCAAATAAATGAAGGTTTGTCAAGAATGTTTCCATAATTAGCTTATTAAGTTGAAATGAAATGAAATCATTTTGTTATTTTAAGTTCATGTCAATGTTTCATTATTTCACTAAATCAATCACCTTATGTCAAATTAGGATGTCCTAAGTTCAACAAGGCCAATGATTGGCTTAGTGAATTTGATACGAATACTCAAATGATGAACACCTTACTACCATTGTCTTCTGGTGAGAAACAATGTCATATGTTGACAAGGAGACCAGTTTCTTCACAGATGTTACTTTTAGATCTATATATCAATATGTCACATTATAGTTTCAATGTATATATAGTTCTTAAGACTGTTCATAAAAGAAGACTACAATCCAATAATCAAACCCTTTCGTACCTCATGACTGCAAAATTAATATGATATTTAAAAGAGCGAGACCTATTGTTTTTGAGAACCCCTTAACTGAAACCACAAACAAAATTTCAATTTGTGTTAAACCTTGAAAGGTGAGGTCTGCTTACATTGTCGTAGAATTGAAGTTTATAACAGTGGTTCAAGCAACAAGGCCAAAAAAATAATTTAGATCAAGCATATCTTAATCAAGAGGCTGAAAGTGCTGATATATAGTGGTTGTAAACATGACTTAAAAAAGTTTAGAAGACTATCCCCATATGAATAAAAAGAAACAAGAAAATATCCCTAAACTAGTCCTAATTAGGAGGCCAAAGTGTTGTTGTGTTAAAGCTTTCAACAAATCAACCATAGGACCTAAAATAATCTTAAACCAAACGAAAGTAGACTTGTTGACTTACCTCGAGTAATCGAACAATTATGTGAAAGAAAATAAGTCTTGGGGATCCTTTGTTGTTCCTTGCCTCAAAGAGTCAAATATTTCAGAGAGTCTTCCATAGGTAGGTTGAAAGTATTTGAAAATGTTATATGTTAGAGATTTAGATTATGTTTCTTTTTATAGAGTTTAGTTACGCTAGTTCGGGGATTTTTAGGTGAACGTTGGAGATAGAGAGGGGTTCCATAGGAAATTCAGGTCATTAAATTTTTAAATGAAATATGCCTTGTAACTTAACAAAAGAGACACTGCCATTAAAATGATTAGATCAGGCTTGTAAATCAAGCAAGAGAAATTCCTTCCGAGAGAAGGTAGTTTGATGCCATTTCCTAATATAATTTTTCCTTTAAAACCTTATGTTAGATGTTTAATAAATTTAATTTATTTTAATTTAGTAATTGTTGATAACTTTTTTATTAAACTCTAAGTAATTGTACACTAACCCTTTTTGGTTTGTTTTATAGGTGACATGTGAGTGCATTAAGTCAATGATTGATTTATTGTCTCTAGTTTTTAAGGCTACGTAACTTATATGGGGTGAGATTATAGTGATAAAAAATTTCATATGTTGAAAAATGTAGGAGCAGGTGTCATGTCACTACCCCTTGGGGGTTTAGCTAATAAACTTGGGTCACTAACTTGAATTGTGAATATCTCTTGAACGAAGAGGCCTCTCAAGATGTACCACATATCAACAAAAACATATTTTCTCAAGGAATCTAATGAAATATATCTTCAACACAAACTCAATGATTTCACCTACCAAAAACCCTAGACAAAGTTAGGGTACATCCTTAGTTCAAGGAACCAAAACCCTAGGACCTTGGTTTTTCAACCATCCAATAGTATAGTTTGCATCTTGATGTAATCCAAAATTTACTAAGAAGCATTCATTAACCATTTGCATCAATGAATGGTGTTTTTGGTCAATGTCAAACCCAATCAACTCCATGGCTTGACATCAATGACAACACCATCCAACACAACCCAATCTATGGTTGGGTGGTATGTGGAAGTCCTTGACATGGTTATATTTTCATATGTCAATAAGATTTATTTTGCACTTGTATTTCATCAATATTTAAACTTTTTATTATGTTTCTTTGACGATTTTTCTATTATTGTTATTTATCTTGTTATATGTTGGTCACAAGTATTGTTTTATGACAATATTGAGTTATGGATCTCATCATGTTCTGGTTAGTAGATTAAATTATAATGAATGGATAATCGAAGAGACGATTTTGCACCTACTATGAGATGGAATTAGTCCTTCTTATTGATTCTCAAATAAGCATGGAACCCCTATGCTCAGATGTGTAAATATGACCTGTAGATTACATGTTCATGATGTGTTTAATGGAATTCCTATCATGGTTAGGATGAGTTAGGTCAGCTCCTTGTTCAACTTTTGCATTAGACGCCTTCACTTCTTGTTACCTATCATTTCTGAGAGTTTCATCATGGTATGGGAAGACGACTGAGTCCTAGCCCTCGAAACATGACTGAGAATTCAGGGTCTTTGGCACAAAACTTCCTCAAAATGAATGCAGTTGCATTGAGGCCTTTTTGTGAGAGCAATTGGAGGGTTGTAGTCGCATGGAGGGGTCATCATGAGAGCAACTGGGGATCTAGTTTAGTTAAAAATTAAGTTAACTCAGGGGTTGGGCACCAAGAGTGGTTAGTTAGCCCCTAGAGGTCATGTACCTCTTGAGGAAGGTTAGTTTGGTTTTGGTTTGTCGGTTCCACTTACTTAATTTTACTTTCAGAGTTGAATCATATCATAGTAACTCTTTGTCACATATTTACCTAGGTGGACTGGTTAGCTTAGATAATTGTGGGAGGAGGGGGTTATAGGTACGTTGTAGTTGGACTAGATATACCTTTGTTGGCTACTATCTCTCACTCAAGGTCATATTAATGGTATGATATGGCTGGCCTAGATCTAACTTCGTTGTCTACTATCTTAGTTATGTGATGAGGCTAGAGTGGGCATTTTTTTCTACCTTCAATAGTTACTATCTTAGTTATGCCTTGGCTACTATTCGATCTCGATATGCTCCTTCTTAGCATTTTATACCAATGGTGTACCTTTGTACTTCACAGATCCAACATAAGAATCCCACTACCTTGGGAGTGGCTTCCATATTTGGTACAAATGTCATCCCATAAACATCATGACCCCACTTCCCCAACTAGGGTTATGAAAATTTGAGTGGCCTATGGAGTTTGTTTCCTTTGTGAATGTTGAACATGTGTTGTTATTAAGCTTGTTTCCTCTGCAAATGTTGAACATGTCTGGCTATCGAGGTTGTTTCCTCTATGAATGTCGAACATGTCCTACTATGTCTTAACCTCACTACACCAAGTAACTTATTCTGAGCACCTTCCCCCTCAGGCCATTAATCACCCCCTCCTTTCTCGTGCCAGTGATTCAAGCATTCCCCTACTTCTTGGTAGTAACCCTTGCTCATCGGGCTCTTTGTAGAAGCAACAATCACTCCTTAGGCTCTTTTTCGAAGCAATAACATACAACAATGACAATGAGGAGATGTAATAGTGATTTCTACAGGGGAACAACCTACTAGTGGTATAATGATGACAATGGGCCTCTCCAAATTGTAGCCATTAGCGAAACATACAACCATGTAAATCATATCCATTCCCAATATATCAAGAATTATTGTGTAAGCATTCCAACTAATTAAAAAATAATATTATTAAGCTGTATTATAAAAAAAAAATATTGCTGACTAACTCACCTTTGTGGTAGTGGAGGTTTGGAAGGGAAGATGATCCAATTAAGTTCATCGGCTGACCTTGGAGAATCAAAGTGCATTCCCTTAAATTTGTTTATCATGTCTACCTGCATCCAACTAAGAAGGAATGACAAGAGGTGGGAAGTAAAATTTTGGGCGTGCATATATTCTTCTACTCTACATACCTTTCCCTTCTTCATTAACCCATCAGATAGATATGCAACAGATGTTCAACCTTGTTTTAGTTTGTAGTGCCTTGAAGACGACATTGAAAAAATTGACACAGATTTCAAGTGCCAACCACCATCTGTGTTTTTTTATGCCTCATTATAGGGCGTAGCTTTTATTATAAAAGCTAGATTTTTGCAAAATTTCTTGTCATTCCTTGTGATTCATGATAGTTATTTACTCTTGGTTAAAATAAGATCATATTTCTAGAAATATTATGACATCTAGAGTAGAGTTCCAACCACAATGGCTATTAAAAGTAGGCACTAACAAATGTGGAAACACCTCCAGCTGAATGTGCCATTTCACTACTACACTCATCCTTTTTTTACCTCCATGAGGCATGCTAGGAAATATTCCCTAATAATTGGATGTTAGATGACCCATAAGAAATTATGACAACTGGACTAAATTATGAGTCCTAGCTCATAACATTTTTTCCAAGATAACTATCATTATGCTTCCAAAGGAAATGTATACGAAGGATTAGGCTAGGTTCTTATCTAGGAATAAAATAAGTTCATGCATATAGAAGATAAATGCATTGCAACTCTAAAGAGATGAATCAATAAAGACCTAAATAGTGAAAGTCAATCTAAAAAATTCCTCCATTCTACCATCTAAAAACTTATGCCTCCTATATGCACCACATGCTCCTATACAATACACATAAAATTTGACTTTTGAAGTTTTCGCAAAATGAAACATAGCATTAACTGTGTTACCCCTTGCATGCTAGTGCGATTTTTATTATGATTTTAATAACAATGTAGATTCTGCAACTTGGATTATCTCATTCACAAGTTAGGATTTAGTGATGATGCAATGTTTTCGTATTTGCATGGATGGGAGAGTTTATTATGGATATGCATGCTCCTGGTTTTCATTGATGACGGTCTTGTAGCTAGGAGGTTCTCTTGTGCTTAGTGATGGTGGCATTATCATACATGGATCAATGATATGATAACATGCTTTCCCCTTTATGTTGCTCCATAGTTGATGACAAGTTTGATGACATGTGGTGGCTTCAAGAGAGTGGGCTAGTTGACTTGGGATTGATGATGATTCTATTCGAAACTTTATTTATGATATCTAGAAATACCTTGAGCACATTGCATGATTTCACTTCTTCTCATTGATATCTTATTGATTCTAGGTTGGTCTAGTAAAACAATATCCTAACTTTAAATCCTTGTTTCTCCAACTGATCTAGGTTACTCCAGACACAGACAAAAGTCCCAGAGGATTTAGAAAGGGTCAAAATTTAAAATGGTCAGATTGTTCTCAAACCAACACCAAATCGAAGTGCTTGTTTCTATGATTCCAATGGTGTGAAAAACACTCAAATCTGAGCTCATATGAGGGAGAAAGATCCAGTCAAAGTTTTGGTCAAAGTTGGAGAGTGGGCTAGGTTTAACGGTACTATAAATTGACCGAGTCTTGAGCATGGAATCTAGCTCTCGAGGAGCGGGTGAATTTGTTGGATATTTAATTTGTCTAATACCTCTTATATTAGAAAAAATTGAAAAATGTGGTTATTATTGACAAAAGTAAAAAAATATATATAAAATATGGGTGAAGATGCACCACCCTCGCCACCCACCAGTCAGTTATGATATATATTACAAACATGTTTTTTAATTAAAAGAAGGCCAACAAGCCATGACCCCTGCTAGCCCAACTACATTATAAAACAATATAAAACTATTAAGGGTTGGTGGCCATGAGCCCGCCCGACCCTCCAACTACCTCCGCATATGATATATATATTAATAAAACATGTTACCAATGCAGATAATGTGGAGCTGATGGGGATTGAACCCACCCAACCCACGTGGGTTGGCCCACATGAGTCGGCCCCCATCGGGCGACCCCATGTGCTATCATGCCAAAACAAACAACAAACCAAACTCCACCAATATTTAATCAATGACATAACAAAACCTTAATCGCGCCATTTTCAAACTGTTAAAATAATTTTTCCAAGTATGGGGGGTCAGCGAGGATTGTACCCCCGACCTCCTGTTGTGTTGCCTCCGCCTTAACCAACCATTAAATTTACCACTACACCAAACCATTGCATGTTGTAAATTCCACCCTAGAATTTTATTATAAACCCACATTTCCTCAGTGCGACAGAGGCCAATGCAGAGCATGAAGTTAGAGACAATCTTTTTTTAATTAATTACAAGTGGAACCATGAGCATGGAGCAGAGTTAGGTCGAACCATGATTGAACCCAACTTTCAGGAGGGCTAAAGTTTTCCAGTGTCCAAATTGGACATAATTTATGTCGATCCTACACCTCTTGGGAACAAAAACCTCATGGCGTAGACAGAATTTTGATCTGAGTAGCAGGTCTTCAGATGACCCGGACGAGGGAACCCTTGAGGAATCTAGGGGGAATTTAAAAGATTCTTGTATCCCCATATTTTCACCTTTTTAGAATTTAGAAATTTGATAGTTGATTTTACACTATTCGATGCCATGAATCTGATGGTGTAATCAAATTTTCCATTTGATCATTCCATTTTTCAGCCACTTTTCAAAGTGTAGTGTAGGCATCAACAATCAATGTTCAAGTAGTCATTTCCATGGTATTCGACACCACGAGATTGATGGTATAACCAGATCCATGAGTTTATCATTTTATTTTTTAGATAATTCCTTGATGTGAGGTATATGTAGTGTGATCATATACTTCTTTGTCTCTTTCCTTGAGATGCATTGTGTTGTATAGATTCATTTTTGATGTTTGATGTGGGATCTTGTTTTGTTCTTGATGTGAGATGTACATATTGTCATGTTTTGATTGAGATCCCTTATCGCCATGTTGATGAGATACTCATGTGTCATCATGTATGTTTTGAATTCAGATCCCTTTGATGGCATGTTGGCAGGATGCTCATTATTATCATACATGAAATTATGTCATACTGATAGAAGTCCTTTTGTGGAAGAGAGTTCCTGCAATAGAACATCTCATGGAATGATTCTTGTGTGAGGGAATACTCCTTGCATTATAGAGAAAACACATTAATGTACATCATCACTCTTTTCAACACTTAATGCAGCAACCTACACCATCTTGAAACCGAGGCCCGGAGACGTAGTCCCTCCTAGATGAACTCCGTTATCAACGTCTCTTGTTTTATGTTGTTGATTCTTGTCACGTTCCCTCTTCTTTACAACGTGCATATATGTTCCTTTATGCTCTTTTAAATGCAATTTTAATAACATCACAGAAGTAAAAGATCTTGGTTAAACCAAGGCGTTGAGTCAACTTAGGTCACCAACATCCTTGCATAGTTTGCAATGTTCCGTATAAGGATGGAAAGTGAACTCAAATAAATTTTTAGTTCTGTAGAACACCTTCCTAGACTTCTCAAGGCATTAGAGCAAGTTCCTTTGTCTAACAAACAAATAAAAAACTGCAGAATGGGAAGGTATAAATGTCTTAGATAGCCTATTGCACAAGTTTTACAATATATCTTTTGTTTGTATCAATTAGTAAATATCATTTCCATTATATTGATAAAAAAATATTTTCAAAATTATAGTTGTTTATTTCCTTGTACAAGAAGTTATATATTCCATGTATTTTTTATTAACAATGCAACCTAATTTCTATAATCAATGGCATGGGAAATAAGACCCTTAAGAATCCTTAATATTGTTTCTAAAGAAAACTTGGTTAGGATTGCATCTCTTGCACCAATAACTTCCTTCAACCCTTCTCACTTGAGGCATGTGCTATTTAAGTTTGATTACAAAATAGTATGGCATCTCTTCTATCCATATATAACAACTAAAAGAACTATAATCATGATCTATATATTCTTTGATATTTTGGTAATCATCCTGAATTATGAGTTGTTATGAGTAGGCATCTTATTTGAAGAGGATATCATTTGGAGACTATTGAATATTTTTCAAGCAACTTTTTTACATTTGTAGCAATGGTGGGCATGTTCAATTTCATATCCATATGGTTAGAAATAGGAAATAGGATGACATTCACCCCAAAATGATAGAGTGGCTACTATAATTCATGGGTTCTTTTCTCCTTTTCCACCTATATGCCCAAACATGGGGCCTCCAACTTTGCAATTTCCATCAAGCAAAACCAAGAGGGGAAGTATGTTCCTTGAAAGGTCTACTAATCCAAAATGACAATTCTTCATAAATACACTGATGCAAATTTTTCATGATATGTACAGACTATCATTTTAAGGAGAGGATCATTCCCACATGAAATGTGTGTCCTCAATCCTCTTAGTATACCATTATAACTTGTAATTTTGCTTGTTTCTTGCATCTTGTTCTACTTTATTTTTTTCTTAATATAATAAGAAGTATATCATTCACTTGATCTTTCTTTGATGTTGAAAATGTTTGTTTCTCTTTAAATATTACCTTGTTGCATGAGATCCTTTGGTTGTATGCATTTTCTATGAATGAAGTGTAAAAAAATTACCTTTTATTTCTTTTCTTCTAATTAAATATTCATTCCTCCATTATAAGAGTGTTAGTGGCACATTAAAAATTACTTTTGTATGCACTATTGTAACTTGTAACTCGTTTGACATATAAAATGGAGAGTGCATTTTTGTCTATAGCTTCGAAGTAGCACTAATTTTTAAAGCTTGTGGTAACTATCTTTTTATGTTTTACCTCATAAAATTCATAATCAGACTAATGTTTAAACCAAAAAAATAAGTTAAAATATTTCACCTTAATTAAATACTTCTCAATTATACATATTTACTTTAATAAGCAAGCATAACTTACTTTTAGAAGTGAGAAATGCTTTATGGAGGTACTTCATTACAAAATGGTTAACTTCATGTCTTAGGAACAGCTATTTGAGCAATATGAGGACCTAATTGTTGAAATGAACATACCTATTTGATACCAAATTTGGAGGGTAAACTAGAAATTTTAATTCTTATATTGTTACATGATTTTATATCATCAACCTAACTTGATGTTGGATTGAACAATTAAATCTTTTGCTCACTTCCGAAACATATCCACTCAATTTGCGTTACCATTTTTGTTGGTGTAATTATTGCCTTGTGACATTTATGTTGCATTTGTTTCCCATAACACTATACTATCCTCTCCTCCCTCGATTTATCTCAATATGAATCTATGTGTATCATAGAATTAACTAGGACGACCTGACATGCACCTTCTTCACTAATTATGCTATTTGTAGGTTTGGTCCAAGCTACAAATTTGATAATTCCATAGGACACTTAAATTAGAGTCATTGAATCTCTTTGCCAATTTATACTCTATTTGGTCCTAATGAGATATGATGTACATTGGATATTGTTTCTTTATATTTGGATTAAAAAATCGAAACTACTAGAGGAAATTTTCCAGAACATTCTTCTACATTTGAAGCTAGTCAACAACATTATGGTGTTGTAAATGTCGGAATAGATTCAGGGTTTTCCACTTCAAGAAGAAAAGTGGAATGTTGCTTTTTTGTAAAGTTGATAGAGTGTGCTAGTTTAAATGTGATAGAGTTGTATTATAATGTCAACTAGGTTTAGAAGCCAAGTTAACGTTGGTTGTTCAGGATCCAAGGCATTGAGCGGTTAAGGAGCAAGTAATTTCTTATTGATAGTTTTGATCAAGGATGCCACGAACTTGGTGAACATTATGAAGTTCTTCATAATTTTCAAATTCCCCAACTTGCCTACATAATACAGGATGAATCTCATTATAACTAGACATCCCATTAGCCTTTATTTCATGTTGTGAAAATGAGATGCACTTTCCATGTTGGCTAAGGCCAAAATTTTCTCTTTTTGTTTTTTAGGTAGACTTCTTAGGGCCCCGTACCTTGATAACTATTCATTTACCATATCCTTATGTAGTCTCAAGAAATGATTCCCTTATAATGCCTGCTTCCATTCATTCTTGAGTGTTATTCCTTTCTGCCTTCTATACTGCTAAATTTAGTCTAGTATTTTTTTTACTTATTATTAAGTATTATTATTAAGTATTATCCTTTCACCATGTTCAAGATTTTATTTAATGTTTTAAATTTAATAGATTTCTACATTACATTGAGAAACCATTATCTCATGAAAGTTATGTTTGTGTCTAGATTTAGAAAAATGGTTTTTCCTCTTAGTACTCTAGGCCTATAATCTTATTGTACATTGAAATCATTGGCCTTTTCTCCTATTCCATTTTTTTTCTCGAGCCTTGTAAGTCAACCTCTATTTACTTGTGATCGGCCCATAATCTTATTGTACGTTGAAATCATTGGCCTTTTCTCATATTCCATTTTTTTCTCGAGCCTTGTAAGTTCACCTCTATTTACTTGTGGTCATCCTTCATTTAGATTTGTATAATTTTTGTGCTATTACTTTATATTTATTTTTATGAAATGCACCTAGAAATTATTAAGGTCTTGTGGATCTTTCCATGTCCACAATATTATATGTAATTCATTAGCTCATTCATCCTGCTTTCCATATCCATTATATTATATGCAATTGATGGATGATATTTCCTCTCATCCGAGTGTTCTTCGTCTAAATGAGCTTTGAAAGGCTGTTATTTAAAGTGATTCTAAGCATTCTTTTCATCTTGCGGGTTAAAATATTGAAAATTAACTTTTAATTAATTTCTTTTCATTTGGATTTCCTGCCACTAGACATTTCCGTCGCATGTTTTCTAGCTGCAACGGCTGGGATTGCGTTTTATCAGTGATATGAACGTTGTATCGACGTAAGAGTGGCTTCTCGCCTGCCCAACGTGGCTAGTGGAAAAAATGGAGTTTTGTACATTGACGCAGGTATGACTCTGTATTGCTCGAGGTTTGAATGCATAGCCATAAGCTTTTCTTAGGTAACAAACCCTGGTTTCTTTTTCTGTTTCGTCTTCCCTTATTCAATTAAATTTTTTCTGGAGTCTTACAATGGTTTAATTTCAGCCTTTTTGCGTGCTCTCTTGTGCAAGTTAGGGTTTTCGTCTCCTGCGGCTATTATGAAAAAATTTCTTTCTTGGAGCTGTAGCATCCTACTATTCAGCATTGTTGTCCTTACATGGGTTTTGTCCTTTTGCAGGTTTCTCATGCTACACTATCAGTGGCCATTTTTTATTTTCTTTTTGGGTTGCAAGGTAAAAATAAGGGTACGTCATGGACTCGGTTAGGGTTCCTCTCGCATTTGTGAGCAATTCTTTGTATAGACACTAGGGAAATCATATTTGTTTGAACATTTCCATAAATCTGTATAGGGTTCCATAAATCGTTTATGGGCATGACACAAAGAGAACGCAATCATTCAAAATATGAAAACTTGGGAAGATGAATTTGTTTGAACACCAACATAATTGAGTTTTCGCAAACAATATTGCAGTCATATAACAAGAAATGAATTGGAAAAACATAATTGCCAAAAGATAAGCCATGCTGTGAAAGATATGGAATGTCGTTTAGTGATGCAAGTGAGAAAGACGCCCCGATACATGGCACCTTAGTGCCTTTCATAATCAAGAATCGCATCCAAGACCAATGTGATTAGGTATGGGATGGTGCTTCTGGAAATAGTAAGGGGGAGTAAGAACGTGGAAAACTGTAAGGATTCAATCATTGGCTTTTATTTTCCATTGCTTACCGTAAAGTGCGGCAAGGAAAAATATGACGAATTGATTGACAAGAGATTAAAATTGAATAGATGAGAAGATTGACAAGAGATTAAAATTGAATAGATGAGAAGACTAGGAGGAGGCATGTTGGGTGATAAAGACAACGTGGTGCATTCATAGCAATTCAGTGATGAGGCCTTCAATGGGAAGAATTGTGAGAATATAGAGGCGGATTTCGAGGTAATGAACCCTCGATTAGTGTGCACAATTCCTTATGCCCTATCCACTGATGTCGTGAGTCGTGACCCACAAAGATGCAGTAGGATTCTATGTTCTAAGATTTTGTTGTGCAGTTGCTAATTTTTTATGACTAGAACTAATAGATGTTATGAATTGGCATGAAATTCAGTTCATTTATTAAGTGGCGTGTGGAACCCTCCATCGAACCATATTATAACGATATTAAATTTAATCCGGATAGTTTTCCTTTTTACTCCTTTTCACACGAAATGTGTTGTGGAATTTTAAATTTTATATAAATTTTTAATGTTATAATTTGGACGTGTGTCTATTTGAAAAATGGTTATATAAAATTGTAATTTAATTATTAATATTTTTTAACAAGCATGTATTATTTAAAATGGTTTAAAACTTTATATCTCACGTTTCTTTGCTTTATTCGTAAGAAAATTAGATTGTGATTGCTTAATAGTATAACATTGAACAGTACAGTCAATTTAGTAGTTTCTTTTCTCTTTCACAAAGGAGCTTGACTCATGCTTTCATGGCTTCTACTTGAAGTTATTTTTTGTGCACTATATTAATCAGTGATTAGCTCGGGCGATGGTAGCTTATCTCTTAGAAGAGATGTGGTGGATACGTGACTCTGAACTATGTTCCAATTAGACTCAAATCCCTACTTATTCTTGAGAGATAATAGAAAAACCTAAACATACAAAAACATAACCCTAAGAAATGAAGCACCAAAATTGTGGGCCCTATTTGCGTAAATTGGTACATCAACTTCCCAAGGTTGTAAATTCTCCGTTTGACTATCATAATAGCTCATTTCAAATACCTCAAAGAGGACGCTAAAAAGATTTATTAAATAAGATCAAAAATTTTTCTGTCTCTCCATTTTCCTTTAAAATTTCTTTTGGCCCCCCAAAATGGCTTCAGAAGTTTAGGACCCAAAAACTATCAAAAATAGTAAGTTGTGCTACAATTAAGGAAACTGAAAAGAAACAACAGTGGGGTTCCAAGTGGAATAGGTGAGTGGCCACCAATATCCACCTAGATTAGGCTTCCCCCTTTAGGAACCAAAGGTCTCCATTCCATTGAATGTCTCTGCTAGATTGGAAAATATTTGTTGAACTTGGTCCTTGGTGAGCCACTTTCCTTGGTGTAGGAGTTGGCCTCCTTTGACAACCCGATACGGTTGGATTTTATGCTAGTGAGTGTTATTAATTTGCGTGTCCATGATCCAATCACTTGTGTCATGTTCCATATGGTCTAGATTTAACTCTATTGGTGTGAGTACTTCTACAATGTCTGATGTGTCTAGTAATGGTGGAAAGTATGGTGAAAGGCAGTCTACATTGAACAATGGGTGCAAGCCAAGGAATGGTGGAATGCTAAGCTGGAAAACATTGTACCCTACATCCTTAGTGACGGTGTAAGGCCCATATCGGAGTGGGTGAAGCTTGCGGTGGGCCCCAACAAGAAGCGACAATTTTAAGGTTTCATATTCATAGATGGGCTAATATTCCATGGTTTAAAAAAAAAAAGTTCCACCAATTTCCATTTTTCTTAATATGAATTCACCCAAATTTTATAGCATAAAATTGTTTTACCTTCAAATTTGTCAATATTATGTATTACCTAAAATGAAATAATTAGAAATGTAAACATTTTTCTAAAATTATCATCAAACATTTTAAAATTTGGATATTAGGGACCAATAAGATTCGTCAAGGTGATAAACATCCATCCTTAATATTTTCCCTACCAGCGAGGTGCTCCTTCTATAAATTGAACCAAACTTTGTCACCCACCTTGAACTTATGTGGCACTCGATGCTGATCATGAGAGTACTTGTATTTAGCATTGGCTCTCTTCAATATGTGATGGATTTGCAGGAGAATGTGCTAAATGCGCTCAATGAAGTTGTTAGTTGTTTCAACATTAGAATAGACATGAATCGAATCTATGTAAGTAGCTACACATGGTATGGCCACATCAACAAGACATATTGGTTGGAATCCCAACCCCACCTAAAAGGGGCTGTGCCCAATTGAGTTATGGAGAGTTATGTTCCAGTTGTGTTGGACATAAGGGAGGGTATCATCCAATGCATGTTGATTCTGAGTTGTACATACATAGAGTGTGTACAATCATCCTATTGATGACCTGTGTTTGATGATTAATTTAGGGGTGAAAATTCGTGGACTTAGTGATCTTGGTATCCAGCACCAACCAGAGACTTAACCAAAATGTACTTAGGAACCTGTTGTCTCGATCTGAGATAATGGACTGTGGGATCCCAAAGTCTACCCACACTCATTCAAAGAAGATCTTAGGAGTGGCCTCTACTGTGCTACTCTACTTGCAGGTTTCCAAAATGGCCATCTTAGAGAACCTGTCAACGACCATAAAAACGTAGCCATTGTCATGTTTAGTAGAAGGAATGCCTGAGATGTAATCCATGGAGATGGATTCCAAATGTTGACTAGGAGTAGGCATAGGAGTGTATAGCCCTTGATTCTTTATGGTTGGTTTGGAAATGACACAGGAAGTGAAGGATATAGTGTACTTAGTAGCATTCTATTCAAGGTCTGGCCAATAAAAATACTTGTGCAGCAATACCACTATTTTCTCTACCTTGAAATGTCTAGCGACCCAACTATAGTGCGCCTCCCAAATCATCTTGGAACACTCACTTGAAGGAACATTGAGGTGTCCCAGGTGGCATAATAATGCATCCTAGAGGTGAAAATTTGAAACCTTCTTTCCTTCCAGGAGCATCTTGTACATGTTGCTGAATTTTGGATCGCTCTTGTAAAGATGCATCCACCCCATAGTCTCATTCCCACAAGAGTTGACCACAATGGTTAGCACCATGACTGCATGTGAGCTGAGGAAGTCTACAACATTGTTGGTGCTTCCCTTATTGTACTTAATGTTCAAATTAATTGTTTTAGGTATGTGGACCATTTCTGATGGCAATTGTTTTGTAACTTCCTCTATGTCTGTATGAACTACAGGGATTAGTGGCTCATATTGACGACTGTTTCCTTTCACATAATGTAATGCTTCCAATGTTGGAAGGCTTGCACAATGGAATATATCTCTTTTTCATAGGAGAGAAACTTTCAAATGTGTCTCAGAGTGTATCATTGTGATATGCCATGAGATGCCCCTCTTGAGTAAGAAATGCAACAATAACATAGTCAGAGGCATCTGCCTTGATCGAAAATCATTGTTGTAGGTCTGGTAATGTGAGCACTGGTGCACAACAGAACAGAGCTGATGTTTCAACTCGACAAATGCCTTTCGTTAGCATTTAGAAAAAAAAATAAAAATAAAAATAATATATATATATATATATATATAAAATAAAAAAATAAAAATAAAAATAAAAAATAATTAGTTGCTCCTCCATTGGTAAATTGACTCAGAGCCCAAGTAATATGAGAGAACCCCAACATGAACCTACGGTAGAATTTGGAAAGACTCAAAATTTTTCAAAGCTCTGTTAGAGTTGTTGGGGCTAGGAAATACTGAATGACTTGTATATTGGTTAGCTCCACATCCACACCTCGCTCATTAATGATCTACTCGAGATATTGAACCTGGGTCATACCACAAGTTCATTTATGCAAATTGGCTCACAATTTTTGTTGTCGTAGGGTTTAGAGGACCTATTGAATATGGTGGAGGTGCTTCTCCCAACCTTAGTGGAAGATCAGAATGTCATCCTAACACACTACCATGAATGAGTTAGGGAAGGGTGGCAATATGTCTTCCATCAACCTCATGAAGGTTGCAGGGGAATTCGTCAACTTGAAAGGCATGACCAACCATTTGAAAAGGCCCTCCTTGGATTTGAATGTAGTCTTCCACACATCTTAGGGTTTGATCGATAACTGGTGATAACCAGACTTCAAGTCAATCTTATAGAAATATTTTACCCCATTGAGCTAGTCTAGAAGGTCATCAATCTCTGGGGCTGGATACCTATTCCAGACAGTGATATTGTTCAGTGTCTAGTAGTCAGTAAAGAGTCTCCAAGTCCCATTCTTCTTTTGTACCAACATGATCGAGCTCCCACAGGAAGATGAACTTGGCGTGATGTGCCCTTTCTTCAAGAGCTCCTAAATTTGCCTCTTGATTTCATCATTGTCTAGAATAGAGCATCGATATATTGGTCCTTTGGGTAGCGACACGCCTGAGGTCAGATCGATGGAGTGCTTGACCTGAGAGTGTAGAGGTACCCCTGTGGGTTGTGACTAGAATATTCTTACTTCCTTGAGGGTGAATCATAAGGAAAAAAAATTACCTATTTGGGAAATGATCTTATTGCATTGCTTCGCAGTGATCAAAGAAATGGCAATAGGTGACGCTACCTCTGGTATGCAATATAGCTTATTCCCCAAAGTAATAATGAAAGTGTGAAGCCTAGAATCATACATAGCATGGTACTTCCACAAATATGATTGGCCTAATAATACATCAAAAACTTTAAGAAGAGAAACATCACACAATACCTCATATGTGAAAGAGTTTATGTTGTAGGGAATATGATATTGTTGGATGACGCAGAGATATCATCCTTGGTAAAGTCACTTGATGGTGTACGACTGTGGGTGTGGTGTGGTTGGTATGCCCAACCGCTTTACGACCTCTATTGAAATGAGGTTCTTTTGGCTCCCATTGTTGACAATGAACTGTAGTGAAGAACCCTTTACCCACATCTGTGAGTGGAAGAGTTGTTCCCCCTCCTTTGGATCTTCGAGCTCATCCTCTAGATCTTGGTGGTGGCAACGATGACACTAAGCTCCATATTGATAATATTATTCCCTTTTTCATTACCCTTGTTGGTTTCTGACTCACAGTTGGAACATGCATCTGATTTAGAATCATTCAGCTCGACCATCAATGGATTCTTGGCTTGGCACTCACTTGTGTTGTGAGTGGGGGTCTTATGGAACTAACGCCATTTCCCTATGTCTTTCCTTGTCTTCGCACTGTGTTTTTTTTCTTGCGGCTTCAACGAGTTTTCCTAGGTCACCCCGCCTTGGCTTTGTCCTTTGTTTTGCAGTTTGCGGGCACTTTTCCATTGCTTCAGATTCACAGATCCAAAGTATCACTTATTCTGTTTAAAGTTATGCTCGATATTGACAACATATCGATACGCAGTGCCAAGCAAGGATATGTCCATGAAGTTCGTCTCGTTGTGGATGTACTTATGTAGGAAGCCACAACACTTGAGTACCAAATGCCACTCAAAATACTTGATACCCAACTTTATGTGAAGGGTATGGAAAACATTTGTGACCTCTAACACATCTTGGTCCCTTCCCTGTCGTAGTGTGGTTCACTTTATGTATTTATCTTCATAGCCCTCGACAGGGTAATATTGTTCCTTGATGGTGTCTCGAAAATAATTCCTGGTGAGGATGAAAAGAGTGATGTTTCCCTCTCGTCATTTTGTTCATAGTAGGTTTCCCACTAGTCCTTGACATGTGGGAAGGCTTTGAGGAGTGCAAAATTAATATTTTCTCAATTGTAAAAGTCACAAACTGGAAAATATCCTTCCAACAGATTTAATTGTCTATCTACAACGTCTGCATCTATTTGACCTTCAAATATGGGAATGTCAAAGTTAACTTCTACTTTAAAAGGAGTGGCTCCTCCAGAGTGGTTGTTGGATGAAGATGTGTTGCTTTTGGGTAGCCCACGGGGGATTCACTTAGTGAACCCTTGACATATCACATGCGTCCGTGGCATATTAAACAATACTATTAATTTTACTACCTATTGGAAATTCCCTCTAAAAATCACATTATTTAACCCCCTATCAATATGAACCCAATACAACTTACCAATTAAAAAACCCCTACTTTCACTAGATATTGTAGGTATCCATTTTTTCCTCAATATATATTCCCCAATATAAACCCACGTGGTATGATATTTCTCCCCTAGTGAAGCCCCCGTGGGGTAGCTGCCAAAGGACCTAGGAAAAATAATCCATCATCGTGTTACTTTCTCATTGGAGGGCTTCCTCGAGCAATATTTTGAAAATATTTCTTGCCTCCTTGTCTTTCTTTTATTCCACTTTTGTGGGAGGGCTTCATATTTTGCAAGGTTGTTCTTGCAAAGGTCCAACCAGTTCGAGCCCTGACTCCTTATACCCTAACCTCATTCGGGACATGCAACAAAAAATAGACAAAGAGCAGACTGCTCTGATACTGCTTATCCAAACTTATGCACGAGCACAAAAAAATACAGATATACAATAAAAATAGAGATGCATGAGAAATGAAACTTCATTTCATTATATCAAAGAACTAAAATATGCTCACATACATAAATAGAAATAAACTAGCTCAGGCAATGGTAGGTTATCTCTAAGAAGAGATGTGGTCGCTAAGTGCCTCTGAACTGTGTTCTAATGAGGCTCAAAGGTCTATTTATTATTAAGAAACAATGGAAAACCATGAACATCTAAAAATTTAACCCTAGGAGATGAGGTGCCAAAATTGTAGGCCTCGTTTGGGTAAATCGGTACATTAACTTCCCAAGGTCGCGACATTCACATACAATCTCTGCTTGGATATAATAATAGCTCCTTTCAAAGATCTCAAAGAGTAGGATGAACATAAATAAGTAAATTGATTTTAGACTTTTCCAATCCCTTTGTTTTCCCTAAAGATGTCTTTTAGTCCCTCAAAATGGCTCTGGAAGTTTAGGACCTGAAAATTTTCTTAAAATAGTAATTGTGCTACAATTAAGTAAACTGAAAAGAAACAATAGTGGGGGTGCCAGTGGAATAGGCGAGTGGCCACAAATATCCAACTGGATCAATGAGGGATAAGGGAGATGGCTACCAGCTTTGGACACATTTCCTTCACCACATTATTAGCATGGAAGAATCATTGATACTACATGAGCTTAATTTTGAATCATGTATTCTTGCAAAAACAACTTTCATAATAGGAAAATACAAGATTAGCTAAATTAACAAGTGGAACATTCTGAAATGTTGCAAGTAGATAATGCCAATCTCTCGTTAAACATGGATTTTTTGAAATAATAATCCTCGTGTGCAACTCCCTTAGATTTATATGCAAAAGAAAAAACTAAGATTTCTTTGTTTCTCTCATATGTTGAGGCACAATACCTATAGTAAAATAAGTAAGCCACCTTATCAAAATCCTAATCATCATTATATTATTTCAGTATTACTTTAACAATTTTCCAAAAGTACATACTATGTGGGTTCACAACCAAATTAGCTAATAATAAAATAACAATAATCAAAACATTCATTGGAAATTGTATATGGTAATGGGACTTACTCAAAGAGGCTCACAGTATTTGTGTATAATTTCATAGATTGAGGTATTTCTTCATGCTTTGTATTCTAGATATTGGAGGACTCCAACAATGAAGCAACCTAAATAAATTTTGAATCTGCTCCAAATTAAAGGCCTATGATATCATGCTTGCCATCTCCTATAGCATGCCACATCTATTTCTAGTGAAATTAGACTCCTAAAGTAGTTTATATTTTAATCAAATTTCATGAAATCACAAATAACATTTTAGGCTAGGTGTACATGGAGTGATAAGGGTAATTAACACAAATAAAACATTAAGGTGGTCTACAATGTGTTTCAAATCAAACCTATATATCATCCCATTTAAATTTGGTGTAACTCCCAATCATTACTAAAACTCTCACCCTTGGGTCCCCCTTTGCCAGAAGCTGACAACATAGATAACAAAAAATGATCTAGTAACTATTCCTTGTATAGCTCAATAAACCATTAAACCTTGTAGTTACAAAGACTATAGATCCAACAATAACAAGTTTTGAATCCCTCAATAACTAAAAAACGCATAAATATCCCAGCTAGAAATTAATGGACCCACCAATATACTTGGAAGAAACCAATCAACATGACACTAGTTCTTTGAAAACCCAATGAAACCACAAAACCCTTCCCTCTAAAAAACCTAGTACCCTAAAACTCCTTTCCTCCAAAATTAATGAACCCGTTGTGCTAAATTATTTGTTCTTCTTTGCAACAATGGATCCATAAACTCTTGATATCATAAATGGATACAACTCTAATCCTTCTCGTCATGTAATGCTATGATCATTCGATACAAGCCACTACCCCACCATTTTTGAAGGGTGCTCCTACTAGAACCATGGATTATAATTTGGTCGAGTTTCACGAGATCCATATGTAGCATTCATCAATAAAATTTATGAATTACAGTGAATTTCCTGGATGGTTCTAAAGTTTTAAAGATCAGACCAGAACTTGGAAATTTGGTAAATGGTAGGCTCCAAATTGTTTGCAAATGTCATGGAACTGAAACTATGTTGGAGTGTTCATTTTCATTCATTCAAGTATTCTTCACCTAAATTCATTTTCTAGGCCTTGCAATATTTAAATTCCAATTTGGGCATTTGATTTATTTTTTCTCCTTCTACCCAACAACTACTCTTTTCAATACTAGATAACATATCTTAGTATTGCAAGCCACAAGCTAGATGATTTGGAGTTTTGGGTATTGCAGGCCACAAGCTTGCAGATTTGGAGTTTCAAGTATGCTTTTTGGTATGCCACAATTTCAATCATTTAATTTAAATAAATGCATGATAGGCTCCAAATTGTTTGCAAATATCATGGAATTGAAACTATGTTGGATTGTTCATTTTCAGTCATTAAGGTATCCTTCCACTGAATTAATCTACTACGACCTTGAGTTATACAAAAAAATGACCTCCTCATTAGATTAGAGGAGAAGGACACATTGGTTGGAAGAAATAGCTAAGTTACAGACCCATTTTCCACGGTAATGCACCCCATAAACAAACAAAAGGAGTTATAAGGTTGCCCATCTCTCAGAAAAAAGCATTAATCCCTAGTTTAACGCTATATTTTGCCTAAAGGGAAGCATTAGTAGATTTGCATAAGGTCCAGAGGTAAACACACGAGTTGACTGATTGACATCTTGGTTTTCACTCAACTGTTAGCTCGAAAGGCAAGAAACCTGTGCCTCAGTCTTGAATTAGGGTATTGTTAATCCTATCTAAAGACATATGGAAAGGAAACATCGGTAAAGCAAGGCAAGTTCCCAGCTTTTTCCTCATTGGAACACATGGAGAAATTGGAAAATATGAGCCTCTCTCCATCTATAAATTGGAGGCTCGCCATTATAAAAAGCGTCGAATGGTTGTCAAAAGTTTGAAGAGCTTAAGTATTTTTGTGCTTCCAAGAAGTTGAGAGTGAGAGAGTGGAGCTGAAGGACTAGAGGAGGCTTGATCTAGCCAATATGGTTGTAATCATCCTCATTCTATCTAATAATATAGATTTATTTATGTATTTGTCTACTTGATGATGTCGATATTGTGTTTCTTTACATGTTGGTTTAATGGCACGATTGATAAGTAGCTTAGATGCATGCTATTTTATATTCTCTTGTATATTAATGCTTTGATTGTCAAGGTTCATATGTTGTGAAGATTATGCTTTGTCTTGTTTATGTGTAGGTTTTGATCTAGGATCTGGCAGAGAGGTCTTCCACTTTACCACAGTGATATCTCCAGCAGGGCTACATGAAGGACTGAGGTAACTCTTCTCCTTTTTCTTTGTCAATCAGGGTTAATATGAATATATGTATGTTTCTTTGTGACAGTTGCAGTTAATCTCAAACAATCTGCCTTGGTTCCCAGGAAGACGTAAGAGCGTATTTCATCGACAAACACTCGTGTAATAAAACCTATAACACCTTTAAATATTGAATACCCACTCTATTGAAATTTAAATTTGGACATTTCATTTGTGGTTCAATTTATTATAGCTAGCAACTACTCTTTTTAATGCTAGAGTAGCTTCTAGCTATGTAAAATTAGTCATTGCATTTACAATTGGCTAATATAATTCTCTAAGCTCAAATTAATATTACCTAGCATGCCAACGATATCTCATGCAAGACGGATTGATAAGGAAATGATGCATTCTCACAAATAACTTGACTTAGCCTTCACTTAAAATTATATCTAGTTGGATTCATCCATATGTTAAATGTGCAATAAGGCCTCCCATGTGAAGATCCCTAAGCCGAAAGGCATTGTTTAAAAGGATTGTTATTATTGAAGTAAACTATCTAGTATATTTCAATAAAATTGGTGTATGGAATGTAAAGAATTGCAAAGAATAGAGATATTTTCATATGTTTAGTTGTATATTACTATGATTAATTGGCCACCTAGAGTTTCTTATAATGAGTTTTTCCATTATACATTAATTTTTCAATTGGAATCTACTTACTAGGCTTACCATTATGGCTTACATTCACTTTTAATGTATTGAAAACTAAGGTTTCTCTCATCTCATATGCAATTCAATACTCTACACCAATGTTTCCATACCATTGACACACTTTGAATGATACACTTGTACAGCATGTCATAGATGACAAACAACATTTCAATCTTCTTTCAAGTTACTTACATATTTTTCCTTGGTTAGATTTGTATTGGACCTCTTGTGAAGAAATGATTGAAGGGTTGATTTAGGAAAACTTTAGAGGCAAGAGCCTTGGTGTGATAATGATTATACTTGTTTACTTTGGGACAAGATATTTAACAAGATACCTTCCCATTGAATGAGGACGGGGTCTCTCAACGTCCCCTCAAGTTACCATTTTTGTTTAGTATGAATCTTGAATGACTTTCATTTTCCCATGGAAAAAGAGAATATTGCATTGGAAAAAATTGGCGATTATCCCACGAGTGATGTAATTCTGAGATTAAAGACAAGTGATGGAATATAATACTTGTTTTACTAACATTCAAAAAATTTAGTAAAGCAAAGAAAATATTTTGCGGAGCATCTTTTAGATGACTAGCCCATATATCAATTTCTAGAATTACGTAGAAGTTTATTGTTGTGAATCTAAATATGATCATCATCTGAACATTTTAAGGATTTTTTATGTGGACAACAATCTAGTTATAGTTTTATGGTAGCATGTAAATATGAATCTTGGCATTTTGAAAGAAGCCACTAAACTTGGTACTGATTGAATAATTTCAAAGTCTATTCAATATTTAGAGACAATTCCTTGGGAAGAGCATGAAGAGGAATAAATTATAACACCCCTTCCAAATCTAGGTTCAGAACACATTCCCATCCTTGCCAGACTTCAACTAGTTGACTTAGAAGCAGTACGAAATGTGTTTCCTCTGCCACGGAAGCTGCAATTCAAGTTCACATAAAATATTCTCATATACATGTTTCTCCATATGAACTCAAACCTTCTACACAAGAGTAGGTAGAGTATATGCTTGTTGAATATGACGATGCACCTCTACTTATAATAGATGACAATGTAAAGTATGAAGTAAAAAAACATCTATGAGAGTTATTTTCCATTTTCAAGAATAAAATGGCATCTCTATTATCCCATATAGAAGATGTCCTAGAAGACCACCAAAATCACATTTTAATATTTTTAGCTAACTTTTTATTGTTGTGTCATATTTTACCTAAGATGGACCTTTTAGCTGAATTTGTGATCAAGTGAATAGAAGCTTCAAATAAATTTATTTGCATAATTGAGGATATAATATTAAGGTGATTCCTCTGGGGAATAAAATTCAATTTGATTGATGTTACAATAAATGTTTTAGAGGAAATTAAGTATGGAAATGTAATCCATTCTCCTTCAAGGAAAACACATCAGATGAAAATTTGGTTACAATTTATAAGGGAGACAGAGCCACAACTTGACCTACAATTTTTTTATGATAAAATGGCTTCCCAAATGGATAATGATATCTATCAAAGCATAGAATTTGTGCTCTTTTCCCTAGTTCTAGCATTCCCTTCTAGTGATCAGGCTAAAAATTTGGCTGACTAACTTAAAACAGAGAAAGAAAGATGCCCAGATTTAAGTGAAGCTTTTGGAGTGTCGTGTTATATATCTAAAGCATAAATATGAGGTTGTCTTTGGTTTTGGTTGGTGTTAATACCAACAATACCTCTACCACTACCATTGTTGCCCATTAATATAGTTGGCTTCAAACATAGTAATCAAGACATCAAGATTTAAGTGATGTTTTCTAATTGTGGTGTTAGAGGTGAAATGCAGCAAAGACAGGATGGGTTGTATTCATTGATAGAAATTTGGGGCACTCATTACATGATTCCAGGTGGTTAAATCAAGGACCATATAATATTGTGTACAATACACCTTAAACTGATCAATTCACTCAAAAAGGGAGCCAATCAATTAACCGAGATGGAGGACTAAGATCACGGTAAAAGGAATCATTAAATCGCTGGAATTGCATGCAGGGTTCAGAGAAAACTACACCATACCGATCAACCTACCAAGTTGAAGGAAAAAATTCTTTTGTTGATAGAATAGAATACCAATCCCCATTTGGGCATTCAAAAAAAAGTTGCTTCTTGGGCATGTAGCTCTAGTATTCATTAAATGGACTTGGTAGAATTGTAGAGCAGCCGAGGGGCAGGGGTAGGTCTAGTTACATTCCTAAAACTCTAGGTCTATGACACTGACTACAGTGAGAAATGGAGGGTTGTTTGGAATATTAATCTAGTTGGTAGTAAGTAATCTAGCTTGCGGAAGGCTTGGATTATACATATTCCAAAGTTGGAGGGGGCATGAAAACCACCTTGGAGATCCAGTTTTTTTAAATTTTCATTTTCTACTTGAGTTTGATGTCAAATATTATTTTTGTTTTCTGTTTCTATGTGTTATACACACACACAACTACAAACACATTCCCCCCACGAAAGATATAGAGAAGCTTGCTTCTCTTAGCACAACAAGACAACTGAGATTCATTATATATAAAGGAATTCAATTCACCAACATGACATGATCATATTTGCATCTATTACAGACCTACTTCAGAGTAGGAAATAAAATATCTATTTTTTCCCCAGCTCACTAATAGGAACTTAAATCAACCCATGCATAATATGATGCATTAACCAACACTTACCTATTGCATATAAATAATATAGATAACATCAAATATAGGTTGATCCTAAAGCTTAAAAGCATTCTTTCACTTTTATCCAATGTCCTTATCCACAACATCATTATGTTCTACAATTGCAAATCCAAGGCTCAATCAACAATTTCAAAGCATTCTTGTAAACCTATTCCATCATTTTCTTTGTATCACCCTCAACTGCCACAAGGCACCAGCTTAGAGGACATTCTACAAACTTCAGAGCTTCTCATCTATTACTGAAATTTTTCCTTACTTTAAAGTTTAGATTTGGTGGCCTCCTCTCATCGGTTCACAAGTTACAACCTGGTTCAACATCATTCATCACCCTAAGCTTCCCTTCGAGATAAAAATGCTCTCCATTGCCATTTTTGTGTCTGCATCAAATGAGCATCCATAATGTTATCAACAAATGTCATGAGTCAACATTGGACATAAAGATCCTAATCAATGATCCTATCTATATTGTTTTAGATTTTTAGGTTCCACTAGTTGCAGATGAGGGTCATTAGATTTCTTGACACCAAATGTAACATTTTCCCTCTCTCCTAAAAGCATTAGATACTAATGCTTGTATTGTGGAGAGAAATGATAGAGATTCTAATTCTTAGTTTCTAAGATAAATATTTCTCATTATTATTTTGGTGGGATAGTATGAATGTTTAATGCATTTTGGTTTCCTATTCTCGATCTTATTGTGCTTCGTTTCTAATTTTTAGGATCTTGTTAAAATTTTCTCTCCATACTTTTCTTGATGTAAAACTATAAAAACTTAATTGCCTCATAAAAAAGCAGTCCGGTATTTTGTTTCACAATAATGTTAAACACGGTTAACAAGTGGGATGTCCCACACCTACCAGATTACTCATTTGAATATTAATACATGGAGATGCGTTCCTTCATCTTTTAAGAATGGTAGGTATTGATGTTGATGGTCATTTGGCAAAGTTGACCCATGTGGTCATCATATAAACCATTCTAACCCAAAAGAATGGTCATCATATAAACAAAAAGAATGCAATTCTAACCCATTTTGTCATCATATAAACCATTATTTTTGTTTTGATTATTTCAACCTAGGGTGGATAACCATGGTAGATTTTTTGTTTTTGCTTTTTAATAGATGGATGGTCTAAAAGAGCTTTGGAAGCCTGTGAGTCTCTATCATCTTGCGCGTTAAAATATTGAAAGAATAATTCCTAATTAATTTCTTTTCATCTGGATTGTCCTATGCCCCTCACATGTTTGATATCTGCAACGGCTGGGATTGTCTTTGCAATTAGTTGTGCGAACGTTGTTTCGACACAAAAGTTGCCTGTAGCCTGCCCGACGTGGGCAGTTATGAAATACGTTGCAATTTCATGACCGTCAGGGCATTAACCGATTTAGATTGCGCTGCCTCGCCGACAAAATGGCTGTACATTGACGCTGGTACGGCTCTGTATTGCTCGAGGTTTTAACACATGGCATTAAGCTTTTCTCAGGTAACAAACCCTGGTTCCTTTTCTATTAAATGTTTTCTCGGCCTTACACTGGTTTAATTTCGGCCTTTTTGGGTTCTCGCGTATGCAAGTCAGGGTTTTGTCTTCTGGGCCTATTATGAAGCAATTTCTTACTTACTTCGAGCTCATAGCACCCAGCTGTTTAATTTCTTGGCTTCCCTTATCCAATTAAATGTTTTCTCGGCCTTACACTGGTTTAATTTCGGCCTTTTTGGGTTCTCGCGTATGCAAGTCAGGGTTTTGTCTTCTGGGCCTATTATGAAGCAATTTCTTACTTACTTCGAGCTCATAGCACCCAGCTGTTCGGCATTGTTTTCCTTACATTGGTTTCTTCATTTTCCAGGTTTTTTGATGCCACACTGTCGGTGGCCATTTTTTTGGGGGTTCAAGTTAAAAACAAGGGTACGTTGTGGTCTCCATTACGCACTAGGGGGGATTTCGAGGTAATGGACCCTGTCCACCTATGTCGACACCCACAAACAAGGGTACGTTGTGGTCTCCATTACGCACTAGAGGGGATTTCGAGGTAATGGATCCTCTCCACCGATGTCGACACCCGCAAACGTAATGTCGAGGTAATGCAGTGGGATTCTAAGTTCTAAGATTTTATGGTGAAGTTGTTAATTTCTTATGCCTAGCTCCAATGAATGTTATGAATTGGCATGAAATTCGATTCATTTATTGAGTGGCATGTGGGACCCTCCATCGAACCATATTATAACCATACTAAAATAAATTTGTATAGTTTTCCTTTTCACACGAAATGTGTTGTGGAATTTGAATTTTCATATAAATTTTTAATGTTATAATTTGAACGTGGGGCTATTTTGAAAAAGTTATGTAAAATTGTAATTTAATTATTAAATTTTTTTTAACAAACATGTATTATTTAAAATTTGCTTTGCTTTATTCGTAGGAAAATTAGATTATGATTGCTTGATAGTCCAAAAATCAACATTACAGTTTATTTGGTAGTTGCTTTTCTCTTTCGGAAAGAAGATTGACTCATACATTCATGGTTACCTAAAGTTATTTCCTATGCACTATATTATCCAGTGGCTATCTATGAACTAATTAACGAGAAGCAGTAAAAGTATATGAATTATTAAGGTATATGAAATATTAAGGTATGGAAAGTAAATATTGCTTAGTTATTGAAGTGTGGAATTACATGGTCTTCGCCACTTATACTTCTCTGAGAAATATTTTAGTGCAATAGTAGGTATGTGTTGACCATGATAATCAATAGCTATAGTTCGTTGACAAACCATGACTTATCTTATGCAATTATCATCGACATTTTTTCGCAAAAGAACTTGATCCACACTTTCATGGCCACCTGAAGTTATTTTCAGTGCACTGTATTATTCAGTAACAATCTATGAACTAATTATCGAGAAGCAACAAAAGTATATGAAATATTTAGATATGGAAAGTAAATATCGATATTGTTGTTGAAGTGTGGATTTACATGAGTTATGTTACTGACACACCTTTAAGAAATATTTCAACGTGGAAGTCATGTGTTCACCAATTTTAGCAGTTGGTTTCCTAATTCGTTCAGCTCATAATAACATTATAGCATTAGGATTTAATGTGGAGACATTTGAATGGTGAAAAAAACTATCCAATGTCCCATTATGAGAATCGTTGTCAGAATATGACAACTAATAAAAGAAAATGTGGTTGACTTATCTACTGTCTATAATATGTATGCATTAACACGTGAAATATCATGAATTTCGTTGACATGGTTAACTATAGTCAACATTGGCATCATAAACAAGAATAGTCAGCATGACTACTATGGTGAACCATTGTGACAAATGTTACTGCAAAATGACAATCAATTTTGATACTCATTGTCGCAATGTTACATTACAATTTGTTTAATTTATTCAATTTCCCCTCTCAACAAAATTAGGGTTTAAAATCAGGGCTTTATAATACTAATCCCTTATGCTTTTAATCATGGGGGTTTATAATATTAATCTATTGGCTTTACTAATACTTTGGATTTATAATATTAATAATTTGTTTGGTTCATTAATCTCTTGGGTGTAGAAATTTTATATAATTGCAACTCCTCAAGAAATTTAATATAAAATAAAGAGACACAGATCTACTCTAATGATCGACAAAATGAAATTCACAATTTAGAACAACATGCATATACATGCGATAAGGGAAATCACAAATACACAATGATTTTTGGGGGAAAAAACTCTGAAAAACCCCTCAAGTTTGTTTGTATTAATCAATGAATTGAGAAACTATTATAATTTCTAGCTCCAACTCAGAGATCAACTTGCAAAAGAATAATTGTTCTCTTCCTCAATGAACAATCTCTCGCCCGCACTTAGCCAAATATTTGATCACCAAGGCTCCTATTTCCTTGAGAAAATCCTGAGGAAATTAGCCCTTGTTCTTCAGGATTTTCCTCCAAAATGATTGCACAATTCCCAAGGACTGATCATTGATTGCATGCAACATCTGTACGTTCAACACAAGTTTACAACTCATGTTACACTACCTTGGAATATCCACCGCAACTGAGCAATTTGTATTCCTTTCATGCATAAGCTATTTTTGGTTCATTGATCAGTTAACTAGATGATCTCTGAGTTAGTTTCATGTCCCACTGCACAACTAACCTCCAACTAGTTCTATTAACTGTTAGAACTAGTTTAACTTCGTACAACTAAAAGTAATTGAATTTGATTATAACTGAACTCCAAGCCCTCTAACTCGAATTTACTGAGATAACTAAGTGACAAGAGCCATGTGACCTCAGTTAACTGCCTCCAAGTTGCCTACTGATGTGGAAATTTCAGATTTTCTTAATTTGACCAAGGCTAAGTCAAATTGAGTCTTTCTTGCTATACTTTTTAGCACTCCCTCTTAGCAAGAAAGGAATTGTCAACCACCCCTATCCTACACCCGTTAAATTCAAAATTCCCTCTTGAAAAATTCTTTGTCAAGATGTCAGCATCTTGTTTCCCAATCATAATGTATCGTAGAAACATTATCCTCCTTTGCACACAATCTCGTAAATGATGACACGAGATATATATGCTTGGACTGATTGTGAAATACTAGATTATTAGAGAGCTTAATGCAACTCTAACTATCAAAAAATATCATAATTAGATCCATTTCATGAAAAAACAGTCCGACAAGTATCTTTCTCATCCAGATCACTTGACATGTTGCTTGAGTTGCACCCATGTCTTAATCTTCTGTCGAGTTGAGTGCCACAAAACTCTTCTTCCTATTGTACTAGGAAATCTATGGACCCAACACTGAAAATTGATCAGATGGACCCAACACTGAAAATTGATCAGATGGACTCTCTGCCCAATCTTCATCTGTGAGGCCATGTAGCTTCACTCCCTCTAATTTTTTGTACCATAATCCATATTGGGTAGTGCCTCTAAGGTACTGTAAAACATCCTTTTCTTGTAACACCCTCCTCCACCATTTACCCAAGCTAACCATTCCATTGAGGTAAACATGTGACGAAGAATTACTATGATGTGATTCAACTCCCCAAGTATAGTTAGGGAAGTGGAATTGACAAACGTAAACTAAAATGACCTTTCTCTTGTGCTACAAGACCCGTAGAGACTGACCAACCAGTGCAATTAACCAACCACTGAGTTAACTTGCTTTGTAACTAAACTAGACCCCTAGTCACTCCCATGATAAGCCCTCCATGTGACTGTAACCCTCTAGTCAATCAGAAAACAAGGCTTCCATGCGACTATACTCTTTTTCCAATAGTTCTATGCCAACGACCCTGAAATCTGAGCCACGTTTTCAGTGCTACAACTCAGACCTCTATCTAAAACTTGATGAAAATCTGAGGAATGTTAAATAAAAAGAAGGCAACGACGCTAATATAAAACTTGAATGAGGACTTGACCTGACCCATTCTAACCATGATAGTGATTTTGTCAAACACATCATGAACATATAATGTAAACGTCATAAATACACATCTGAACATAGGGATCTCATACTTAGCTAAGAATTGTTCAGAAAGTCTGGTTCCATCTCACAATAACTACGTTATCATCTATTAGGTCATTCATTCATTAACATTTCATTTACTAATCAAAACATGATGAGAGACATAACTCAAGTTTTTCATAAACCATTCTTATAACCAACATAATAAAAATGATATAACAACCATTAAATACACATAATAACAAACATGTTTACACATAATACACAAGAGCAAAATATCTCTTATTAACATATGTAACTCCAACCAAGTCAAGGACTTCCACATACCACATGACCATAGATTGGGCTAAACCAAATAATTATTTCATTCAGTCACCCTTCTGTCATATTCCAAGCATGAATGTGACACTTACAACAAAATGACCAGGGATTCCTCAGGTTTTACCACAATCCTACCATATATTGGTCCAAGGATCACTAAGCCTATACAGGCATGGATTCCTTTGGCTTTATCCCCCTAAACAATGAGGAATTGTTTCATTTCCACCCTCTAGGATTTACCATATATCCCTCCATTTATCAGTTAATGATTGCTAGGCCCAACGAGGGCATAGATCCCACCATTACCTGTCTAGGGATTCATAGGCATTGTGATTTTTCATGAGACCACCTCACTCATTTTCGAAACCATGTGAAAATCCAGCTCAACCAAAATGAAAGAACCACATCAAACCATAACTATGCAAAAATAGAAACGAAATGCTGAAAAAGACTTTCAGACTTGGCAAAACCCATGCTAATGTATTGATGATGTTGGACTTGCCAACATGTAAGGGGATCTCCTCGGTAAGAAATCCCAATTAGATCTCAAACTGTTTGGTGTAGGAGTCCCAACAATGGCTCGTACGGAAATACCTCGACTGTAATTTCGCACAGAAGCAAGTAGGATAACTCTGTTGGTAGGAACCATGTGACAATTGCAGTAAGAAAACAAAGGTGCATGAGAGGTTTTAACACACTGAGGGTGAGGTGAGTGCACCCCTTGGAAACCCGTGATAGCACTCGACTGGGAAGGGAACACGTGAGCAAAGATACATCACAACATGGAAGGAAAGTTAGCGAGCAATCCAAAGTTATGGTTAAACGAACAACACATTTCAAAAAGACTCGTACATACTTATACAAAATATTCTATAGATGCATGCATAAGAAAGGAAATACATATATCATTTCCAGTAAACTAGATAGTATAGAATACAATATAACATATCCATGAAACATGTTTGCTCTTGTTATATTAATAAGTGTAAGTTTCAGTCATACAATTCTTCCATGTCCAACCACTAGTTCTAATAGTGGAATGTTACAGCCACAAGCACCTGCTCCTCCAAAGAGATCTATTAGCTTTGCGCAGTGGACAAGCCAAGGCTCATTACAATATTGTTCAAGCTTTCTCTAAGATACTCCTATTGAAGCTTGGCTGACCAAAAGCCTTTGCAATGAGTTATGAGGTTCTATTTATAACAAAGGGTGGGATGTCCCTTGACATTCCCCTTTGTGATAGTTCATCTACTCTATGATTGTTACATGCAACTATTGACACTTGAACTTCCACTTGACACGAAATTATGTTACAATGCACATGTGCTCATGTGAGACAAAATGGCTTGAGAAAGCCATGCAAGACATCATTGGCACTTGATCTGTTGTGGTGAGACCAACACTTTGACATGCTTGTGGTGGTGAAGGTGGTGAGTTGATGCCAAGCTTGGTCATCCATGATGGTGTTCATGCACCCCATGACGACATCATTCTAAAGCAAACTCTTGCCTCCGTTGCATCCAGGTGCATTGATGACGCTCCTTCATCCAAGTCGTCTGCTACTATGTGCATGGTCTACTTGGTGCAACTGAACTGGAAACACACTGATGCACAGTGTCTGTGATAATCTTACAGTGTGTGCTAGTGGTCATGTGCATCAATTGTCAACTACATGCTCAGCTCCAGTTGGACTTGATTCCTGTAGAAATTTTGAATAATTTAACACATATTCAATGGAGATTATCCTGATCATGTACTATTGCAGAAAACATACACAATACATAAGCTCCTCTACGTTGATCATCAATATAGCAGCATCAATAACAATAAAACATCAAGAGCATTCACACATTAACACAGTATGTATCCCGGGGAAAGCATCTCGCCAAAAACCCCAACTATCTGTATATTAATGATTGAGTCATGTAACATTACACAGCATAATACTTCTCACAAGTATCTCCACCTTTGTTACACACAATACAGCTCAGATCTGATCTTCAAATCTCTTCCACTGCTTGCCTGCCTCCACTGCTCAATACCTGCATGAGAATACTGATGAATGAAATGATAATGGCTCAAGCAAACTCGTATTTACTTGGCAAAATCACGTGAGCACAAGCTACAATGTGGGCAAATACGTGGGCAAACTCATTGGCATACTCAATCCCCTGATTGTGCAAATCATCATGCACAACTATAGTCACAACTGATAGCAATCTGATCCTCTAACACCTGTCCCTGCTGAACTGAACATGCACTGACATGCAACTGAGTTAACTAATGTATTCTATAGTTGCATTATGAGTTAATAACCTGTGAATTAATTAATAACTAATTCACCCAACTCATCTCTAGTCTATTTGCCAGTTAGACTAAATACAACCAGTTTAACAAAGCTAAACTGAACACAACTCCATCAACTACACCCCCAGTCCACTAAACTCAACTCTCTTGAGTTCTAACTGAAGTCCTACATGCAAATATTAGTCATCCCATAGGTAACCACGTATTTCCTTCTGGGATCTGCATGTACCACATCCGTAGCTCATCCTGAAGTGCTCCAAGAGAATAAGACAAAGTTTATAGTCTAAATATTATTATGAGCTAATAATATTTGACTATTCTATAAGACTGAGCAGTCACTCCGCTGTGGTCTAAAAATAGAAGTCCATCTATTTTTCCAACTTGATCAATCATCCATAAACAACAACCTGCAATCCATAGACATGATCCATATGTCTAAAAATAGACATAGTCTAAAAATAGACTTGCGCCAAAAATAGTCTGCGGGCCCACTTAGTGAAGGCGAATCTTTTCACTAAGCTCCATCATCTTGTTGCAATCTCAACAAAACAGAGTATAGGTTTAATTTTATCAGTTGTAGACAAGCTTTGTTTGGTTTGACAAGGAGAGTTGGTATTTCATTGAGTTAGGCTTTCCTTTCATGATGATTGAATGCTAGAAGAGTGTATTTTGTTAAGTAAGAGTTTGATAGTAGATTTAAAGTCATTTTAACTTTAGGTACATGATTTAGATTTGTACTTAGTTAAACAAGAAAGAGGATTGAATAGGTTTTTACTTAGATATTCTTCATATATTTGAAGTTACCTTTGGAAAGTTTGGTTTCAAGTTTACTTGCCTTCTGAACATGCTTGAAGTATATTAGAATTTGCAACTTTTCATTCAAGAGTATCTTAGGTAACAGAATTAGGGTTTCTTAGGGTTTTCATGAAAGCTGAGATATTTGAGAAAGTGTTTCAATTGGAAGTTTTTGCCTAGCATATATCTTGTAATTCAGATTGGGATTTGATTTGAGTATAGATTCATTAAAAAGTTTTAGGCTAGACTTTGTGTTTAGTCAATTTAGTGTCCTAAATTGCTTGCATAAATTATCCACTGAGGTTTGTAAACTGATGAAGTGCTATGCACTATATGTGCTTAGTTAACCTTTCTCTTACTTCATTGTTTTGTATTTTATGTTTGTTTTGGGGGTTTCTATTCTTTAATGTCTAAGAATGTACAACCTATGAGAAAATTTAAATGGATCTAATGAATTTTAAAGGAAAGGAAAGGTTCCTAAGTTAATCCAATTTCCTAAAAATGGACCAAGAAAAATGGACCAAGAATTGTTGACTAGTTAGAATCTAATAAGAAAATAGAGTATCTATCTTATCTTATCATTAGTCCTAATCCATGGATCTAATTCTTAAAACCAAGAATGATATTGATGCAGAAGGTAACTCAGTAATTGCATTCATGTAAACATTCAACCATTCAATTTTGGAATATGATGAAATCAATCTCATTGAAATGATTTTTTGGAATGTAAGTGATGCAACTAAGTAAGGCCCTAAAAGCAGAAAAGAGAAGGTAAAATCATGTAAAAATAGCAATGTACTGAGTAAATTCAATCACTGTATGAATTAGATATTTAACCATTTAAGTTAGGATCATCATCATTTTGAAATGGTTTTTTAAAACATCTATTAACACAATTAATTTACAGTTATGTTTTAAGAGAATGAATAACAAAACAATAAGAAAACTAAGCAACTATGTATTCTTATTACTTCAATCTTAATTCAGTTTTGGAAACAAAGTTATTTTTGCATGAAATATCTTAGAAGAATAAGGCTACACAATTGTGATTTTATTCTTGCACTATTAGTTAAAAATCGAAATGAAATATCATTCTAAATTAGAAAACAAACTTGTTGAAAACAAAGTAATAGAAATTAAACTGAAAACAAGAAGTGAAAAACCTCCTTCAGTGTAGTGGCCCTCTGCAACTGATGTGGCTAGAATGCTAGCTAGTTAAGGATACACTTTAACCCATCATTTTTGAAAAAATGAAGTTTGTATTATGAACAAAACGAAATCTCAATACAAATTATCAACAAAAAGCTTGTAATTCCTTCTAACTTCTAACTACTTCTCGGTTCCATGCAACTGAGATTTATAGGAAAATAACATAACTGTTATGAGGAAAAATTGCTACAGGTGTCTAATTCGAATTAAATCTAACATGATTGTTTATGAGAAAAACTTGCTACAAGTGGCTTAATTCGAATTGTAATAGGACTGTTTAACTTCTGATTAGCTACAGGTGGCTAATTCGAATTAAATCTTCAATAGAATTGTTAGACTCTTGATTAGCTACGAAAGAGAAAATCAAGAGTCCTACTGCTTCTAGATAACACATTTTGACTCCATCTTTGACCATGACCTTAGGCTTTCTTTTCTGTCGATCTGGACCGAGTGAATAGGATAGGATCCTTGTGGAGATGATTTTGGAAATGTCCATGTGACCCAGTTCTTCATTTGACACCTGTAACTTGCCAAACCATGAGAGTATCTACAGATAGCTACAGAATAGGCTATGTTTTGTAGCTAATTTGCAAAAATATATTAAAATAACAAGAACATGAAAATATAATATGGTGATCATTTTAATGTTTTCCCTAAGACAAAACCTAGCATTTATCATTGATTGGGTATGTAGTCTTATGAGAAAATGAGAGAAAAATGTGAGAACAAGTGTCAAGGAGAACATAATTCTGAGGTTCAACATACCCCCATTGCAAAATCATTGCATGTCCTCATGCAATTTGCCAAAAATGTGAGTTCTTCTTCTCTAATGTGTTTGCTTAGACACATCTGCTAGTACATCCAATTCCCTTCTTTTGCTTTTTTTTTGAAGTGACTGTCATTCTGGGTTTTATCATAAGAAGCTTGTACTTAAGGTTATGTTGTGGCCAGCAACAACCCCCCCCCTTTTTCATTTAACTATCTACCCAAAATACTAAATGAATAGGGGACCCCTAGTTTAATTTTGAGAAAAATCAAATTTTCCTTCTTCAAAATAAAGATACCATCGCAGGCTTAAAACGGTCTTTCGAAGATTCTAACGTAAGCCTACGATAAGGTAAAGGTCTTTAAGAAATTGCATTAATGCGCAAGGCCCCCCAACATTAATCCTAACGTCGCGTCGCAGTAAGTAATGTCCATAAGGTAAAACCTCAAAATCTGTCGATCTGCGATAACACCGATCGCAAGATCGCACATTGCAGAAATGAAATGGCAATACTTAACAAACATCAAACTCCTGCGACCCGCGATGTTGCGACCTGCGATATTGCGATCGCTGTGATGACACATTCTGCGATTTGGCGATTTGCGATAAGCGCGCCTTGCGATGGCACGATCTTCGATAGAGTGTAAAGCGAATCATGAATCATTTAATCGCAAATCCTTCGGGCACGCCATTCAAAGATAGACCACTTACCATAATCTGACTCCAAATCATGCGCTTTTAATGATAGTAAGTGGGTTAGTTGTTAATTATTTAATGAAATAAAAGACGCGTGCTTTGCTGAAGAATTGTTTCACGTAAGGTGGCATATTTAGTATATCGGTTGCATTTAAAACTCTCCCATCACCTTTCTGAATCAGTCATTTCCACCTCGCTTGTAATCTGCAGGAACTAGGAGATAAGAAGATTCAAAAAGCCGAACGTCGAAGAAAATGGGAAAGAAGAATAATGCCCAAGGCTCCGAGGCGAAAGAAACGGCAAAGGAGATGGCGCCCTTGTACACAGACACTGCATGCAACAGGGACGCAGGGATTTCAACCTGGGAAGGCGTGTATAGGCTGCTGGAAGAGGAAAATCCCAGAGTAATGAAGGTCAATAGTGCCGCGGGATCAACAAACTCTTCCGAGGCATCCTTAGAAGAGTTGGCTTGTTCATTTCTTCATCGAATAGCAGCTAGACACAAGATATTGCCGTATACAGATATGATCAAATGGATACTTGACAATGCAGAGTTACAAGGCAGACAATTCAAGGCTCCAGGGCATGGGCTCATAGGATCATTTTCTGCGCAAGAATTAAAACTTATGTATCATCTTCCGGAGCCTCAAACGACCTACAACACGCAATTTGTCAAGAAATTTGCAGCAGAGAACCCAAACCTGACAGAAACCACTAAAGAATGGACCAGAAGAGAGGAGCTGCTAAAAAAGGATAAAAATGGTATGTATAGCACTGGTTCTCTCACCTCGTTTTGCTGCGTCCATGCTGTGCAGGCTGTTTGGGATGCCAAATATAAATAAATTTTCGTCTGAATGGCTACCACTCATAGACGCTGCCACAAATGCCGATCTAGTGGATTGGGCCAAAATATTTTCTGATAATTTATTCACTGCTGTCATGAATTACCGTTCTAAGAGATCCTTGTCACAAAGGGTCTATCCTCCGTTTTATCTGTCTGCTTACATTATGGATTCTATTTGCTATGTATCTAAATTTCCAGTTATGGGTTGGAAATGGACTACCCAGGACCCGTCACCTATTCATGTTTACCACAAAGTATTATGGGATTCACAGTTTTCCCCTCACTTCTATCAGATTTGCCACGGGCTTCCTTTTACCCCTATATAAGATGATGTATGGTGAAGAACCCCTGAGGTGCTCACCCGAAGCACAAATAGACATCATCCCCGTCGCAAGATGGTTCGGGGAAGAATGGTTCACTTATATCAGAGCCTTTGGGAGCACTGTGCCTCCACATGTCCTACCTCTGTATGTCCCCGACAAGCTTTTGGCTAGGGAAATTTCCTATCAGACTTGCTCAGAAGGCGGCCTAACCAAAGAGCTAAAAGACAAGAAGAAAGCCATATGGCCTCAGTTTCCTGTAGCTTGTGGGCCTTACTCATTATTTGATGTAGGACATGCTTGGCCGAAGTAGGGAATGTGACGTCCCTAAATATAAATTCCCCGCTCGACCTTTTGACCTAATAAAGTTGCCCATGATTTCAAAATAAAGTGTCAGAATAAAAGTGTTCGCCGGAAAGAAAGATTTATTTGATGACTTGTTTCAAAATAAAAGTTCATTCCAGGAAGTTTTGCGAGAAGCTAAGTCGATGTTATCTCCAGATGACCTCGAAAGATTTTTGTTATTCAGAGAAAGAAGGCTATCCAGTGTTCCTCTAGAAAAACTGCAACCGCTCGCCAGAGAGCCTACTCCAAGTGTCAGCCTCAGCGGAAACTCCAGTACTTCCAAATCCAAATCTGACGCTGTCCAAGGAACACCCGAACCTTCTAAAAAGTCTGAAAGCGACCAAAGGAAAGTCGAAGAAGCAGCCAAGGATACTGCTCAGTCAAGCGCCATGTCGCAACTGCAAGTTACCGCTTCCCCACTAGGGAATGTCCCTCCTCCCGTCACTACATCATCACTCGTCACGACAGAGCTCGATAAAGAGTGGGAAAACTTCAACGAGCTAATCAGCCTTGAAGGGAAAATTCCAAGAACGCCTATGAGCGATGCGCAGGTAACACAGGAAATGGTTTCAACCATGGTCGGTAGTGTCTCAGAAGCAGAAAACAGTCATATCGCTCCGTCTTCTCAGATCCTACTTAGTGTAGAGGAAATTCCCCCACTGGATGTGTTCTATAGTCCCCAACATAAAGCAGTGGTGAGGAGACAAAGAAAGAAAAGAAAGCTGGAGAATACGCTGTCACAGGACGCCGAACATTTAGACCTCTTATGGAAAGACCCTAACAACAATCCGACGGAAAATCTCACGAAGTTATCTCAAATCGTAGGAGCATACGCTTCTGCGACTATCGACAAAGCATCGGAAGTTCAACAACTGTTGAGGGAGAAAGAAAACCAGATACAGCTACTACAACAACAGCTACAACAAGCCAATGCCAGCAATGAAGCGTCCAAGCAACTCGAGAAACTACAAGAAGATTTTCGGCAAATGCAGATAAATTATCAGAAAAACCTGGATTAAAAAGGAAAGCAGTTGCAGGCTTTACAAGAAATACACAAGGACGAGCCCAAGCTTTCCGAATTCGTTTCAGAGTCTACTAGCTTAAATGAGCAACTTCTGCAGCAACAGGGAGAGTTGGGACGAAAAATATCACAGTGGAGTCATTATTGCGAGTTGAGCAACAAAATCACCAATCAAGTGATAGACCTGCGAAGTGACTATGACCAGGTTGACAGATGAGTGACAGAGTATATAGCTTGGCAGGATGGAGAGGAAGGGAAGAGAGCAAATGCACCCAGAATAAACGAAAGCCACAAAGAATTGCTCTTCAGCATGTGGGACGATCAAATCAAGCAGGCAGAACAGGCAGCAGAGGCAGCGGCAACACAGGCAAATGTTCTTATAGACTATGTAAATGAAAATTTACACAGAACCAACTTAATCACGGAAACCACCCCGGGATACCTACCAAACAAGTCACGAATATAGGCAGAATGGAAAGAGAAGGCGCAGGAAAAGGTAAAAGCGATCCAGGCTTTGAACAGACTGAATTGGGAGTGCTATTGGGCATACTTAGTCAAGCCACACAGTCAATGGATGACTGTGAAATGCATCACAAACTCAACAGAGAAAGTAGTGCTAGCTCTCATAGATTTCGTTTTCGCAGCCTAGCTTAGCGCAGAAGTTGGCCAACTGACTCTTCTCAAATCCATGCTGAACACTTGCAGTTTCAAAGATCAAATTCAGAAGTAGCTTATTTTTAGTAGTTTGTTGTTTCTTTTTATTTATTTTAGAAAAAGGACGGTCGTTTGAGAACCGTATCCTACAATTTTGTAAAAACACTATTATTAGATTTAGGAAGTAGTATTTAAACCCTTCTCATGCATTTAGAGAAGGGTCCGGAGATTTGTCAAAAACTTATCCTCAGAACATGCACTTCTGCACCCTCAGAGGAGGTTTTGATGAATGGATGGATCGAGATTTATTTTTACTTGCATTTTCTGATGTCTGCTACTGATGTTTCACTTCTATACTCTTGGTAGATTTTAGAACAAGTAGAGATAGATCGGTTTTTGCTTAAAGCTTATGGGTAGAACTAGTCATAAATGATACTTTTATCTCTTGGCAATGTTTGCTTATACTCTTTAAGTAATTTACAGTTTCAGTTGTTTATATGTTTCTACATGAATATATGGGTTATCATTTGGCACTTTTGTACAGTGGAGTCATATTGTTTATGTGTGATATATGAATGGCTTATTATGCGATATGTTGTTCACAACTACTTTGCCTAAATTCTTATGCAAAATGGTTTATCTCAAATGGTTTATTTTCTTATGATAGCTGAATGATCTTTATTACCTGTTATTATTCGAAATCCTTTTAGATCACATAATGGAAGATATACAAGCCCGGATTAGAATAGATTTGATTTGTTGTTTCTCATTAGACACAATAGCATAGAGTAAGGTTAAAGAATCTGAGTTAGATTAGTTTTAAAAGTACTCTTAGATCAACATTAATCAACTCTACACACACACACACCCAAGATCGGGAAACTGGTCCCGTTATCCCCAGTCAGACCCGCTATACCAAACGGATAAGGAGCTGCCAACCAAGGTCCAGACCGGGTGGGTATCCCCCTTGTTGTCGACCCGATTTTCGGGGCTTCAACATAGTCCTAGAAGCCCTGGTTCGAAAAATGCTATGGAAGCCCGGTGATAGTTGTGGGTTGAGTTACAAGTCCTGGAAGCATTGGTTGGAACAATGCTCTAGAGACTTGGAAATCATGGGTAGAGACCAATCTCGTGATGGTTTGTGATGTCCAACTATGAGGTGGAATCATTGTTTGATGTGTTGAGGTGATTTGTCCTCTAGAAGCCTTGGTTTAGATTTGATGGATTGTTCCATGAGATCCCACATTCATGCTTGGAATAGGGCATGAGGCTGATTGGCAAAAGATATATTTGGCTCATCCATGTCTATGGTTGGGTGGTTTGTGGAAGTCCTAAACCTGGTTGACCTTTACATCGTTAATATGAGGTTACTTTTCCTTGTTAATTCATGAGTATTATACTGGCTTATATGTGGATTATATGATTGTTGTTTCCTTGGTATTTCTAATATTATTATGCTCATTATGAAAATGTATTATGAAAGTGGCTATGTGTGGCTCTCATTAAGTTTTTACTTGTAAATGAATGAACAATGTATCTATGACCTAATAGATGAAATTACAACTAGTGCATTGAGGAATCAATGCTTCCTATCAATTTTTTGATAATTATGATACCCCTATGCTTATTTATACTATTAATACATGTAGCTTTCATGTTTGTGACAGGTTTGACAAAAAATCTCTCATGGCTAGTAGGGGTCTAGTCTAGTCCTTTTTTATGTTTTTACAAATGTATCTTTTTTCCACTGTGAAATTTCATTTTTGAAGGTATCATTGAGTTTTGGGCAGTGACCTAGGCTATGGTTTTGGAAAAGTGGCACAAATCCTAGACTTGCATGTTGAAAATGCAACAAGATGATGGAGCTTAGTGAAAAGAAGTTGTCTTCACTAAGTGGGCCCGCAACCTATTTTTGGCGCAAAGTCTATTTTTATACTATGTCTATTTTTAGACATATGGATCATGGTCTATGAGTTGCAAGATGCTATTTATGGATGATTTGTCATGTTGGTAAAAATAGATGGACTTCTATTTTTAGACATATGGGCGGAGTCTATTTTTAGATTATCAGGCTAAAAATAGAACAGTCGAATATTATTAGCTCTTAATAATATTTGGACTATAAACATTATCGTATTCTGTTGGAGTACTTCAGTTTGAGCTACAGATGTGGCACATGCAACTGCTAGAAGGAAATACACTTTTATTATGGGTTAGTTGAGCTATTGCATGAAGGACTTCAGTTAGAACTCAAGTGATTGAGTTTGGTGGAGTTGAACGAGGAGTTGATGGAGTTGTGTTCAGTTTGACTTAGTTGAGCTAGTTGTAGTTAGTCTAACTGACAAATAGACTAATGATGAGTGATATGAATTATTTATTAATTAATTCACTAATTATTAACTCATAAATCAACTGAGGAATACATTAGTTAACTCAGTGCATGGACAGTTCATTGGAGACAAGTGTTAGAGATGAGTAAAAGGGAAAGACAACTGTCAGTTGTGAGTATAGTTGTGCATGAGATTTTCACAATCAATGGATTGAGTACTGCCAATGAGGATTGCGTGGTATATCCAAAGGAAATACAAATTTTCATCATTCATTCATCAGTATTCTCATGCAGGATTGCGCAATAGAGGCAGGAAAGCAGCGGAGGATATTTGAGCCAGTGATTGATTCAGAGCTGAGCTAGTTTGTGTGTAACAGGTGGAGATAGTACTGAGTACTTGTGAGGAGTATTGTACTATGTATTGTTACATGTTTTCAATCAATATAATATACAGATAGTTGGGGGTTTTCAGCTGCATGCTTTCCCCGTGATACACTGTGTTGATATGTGTGATTGATGCTTCAATGTGCGCATGCGATTGTTTCTTAATTCCGCAAATTTGATGATCAATGTAGAGGAGGTTATGTATTATGCATGATTCTACAAATAGTGTATAATCAGGATAATCTATGTGAATAAGTGTCATATTATTCAAAATTTCTACATGGTATCAGAGCTGGTTGATTTGTAGAAGATATTTCTAAATGATATCAAAGCGTAGTTGATCATCGGATCTATTATTCAAAAAGTGTTTACATTTTATTTCTTCAGGCAAAGTCTGTAATCGGGCCAGGTAGCCTCTAGATTCATCCTTCTTTTGGAAGGTGAGATATCTGGTGAATGCCCATACAGTCAATCTCTGTACGAGAAATACTTTGTTCTCACGAATTTTAGATAAGAAGTGGTTGAATTTTGAGCTGGTGGAATTCGAATTTGCAGCAGTGTTTTCTTGGTGTCAAAGTTGAAATGTCTTTCAACGGATTGCAATTGGAGTATGCCCTTGAGGGAAGCTCGAACTATATTGCATGGAAGGACAGGATGGAGGCGGTGTTAGATGATAATGGGTTGAAGGGGTTCATAGATGCGGATGTCCCAAAACCTACTGATGCTGCTCAAGTCGGGGATTGGCAAAAGAAGACAACAAAGTATCGAGGGATTCTATTGGAGGGCATGAGGGATCACATTGTATCCAGCCTCCATGAAAAGGCTTCTCCATACTTGATGTGGAAAGCGTTGACAAACTTATTCCAAAGCAAGAGCGACCAAAGAAAGTTGGCGCTCAAGGATAAACTCAGAAACATTAAGTGTGAGAATGGAGACAGTATGCCCAAGTATCCCACGAAGTTCACCCAATGTCGGGATGAGCTGGGAAGTGTGGGGGTGACTGTCGATGATGAGGACTTGGTGAGCTTGGCTCTCCTTGGTCTTCTAAAGAGTTGGAATTCCTATCAGGACTCTGTCAATGGTTGGGAGAAATTGCCATGATGGGAGAGACTTTGGTCGGATCTTGTGCAAGAGGAGATCAGGCGGAATGCTAAGGACGGATCTTCATCAAAGGCATCTGATGAAGAAAATTGCACTTTGGCTACCAAAGCAAAGAAGGGGAAGAATAAGAAAGCTTCTCATTCCATTGTGAAAGGCAAGAAGAAAGACATGTCCAAGGTGAGTGCTTTCACTGTCACAAGCATGGACACTATGGCACAAATTGTTCGCAGAAGAAGAAAAATAAGCAAGTTGTTGGATCTACAGTGAGGGAGGCCTTAGCCTCGCAGTTTGAGCTGGATTTTTCATTGATCGCATGCTTGGTATCAAGTGTGATGGGATCGGTATGGTTCTTGGATAGTGGTGCGTCTTTTCACATGATAGGAGATCGAGATTTGTTTTCTAATATGAATGAGAAAGATCTTGGAGTGCACATCGAGATGGGCGATGATGGTAGATACAGTGCGACCGGTATCGGTATTATTTTCTTTGAGAGGGAGTCTGGTAAACCATTTGTATTGAAGGAAGTGATGCATGTTCTAGGATTGAAGAAGAATCTTATCTCTGTGGCGATGTTAGAAGACAAGGGATATGATGTTGTTTTCAGCGAGGGAAAGGCTTTCCTGCATAGTAAGACAACTGGAGAAACCTGAAAGATAGGGGTTCGAGTCAAGAACCTTTATCAGTTGCATGTAGATGGTTACTAAGCAATGGCATGCAAGGCAGAAGGAGTGGTGAGTCGGGATGATGGCGAGTTGTGGCACCGGAGATTGGGCCACGTTCACCATGGATCCTTGAAGATACTACAACAGATTTCTACTGGGCTTCCTAAAGGCACTCTTGCGCAATCAGATCAGTGCAAGGGGTGTACTTTGGGAAAATTTGTGAAAGCCACCTTTCATGAGAAGGATAGTCGTGCCACAATGATACTTGAGAGAATTCACACAGACGTGTGTGGACCTTTCTTAGTAGTTTCGATAGCAAAGCACAGGTACTATGTGATCTTTGTTGATGATTTCTCCTGAAAGTGTTGGATCTTCTTCATGCAGAAGAAGAGCGAGACATACTCAAAGTTCTGTGAGTTCAAAGCACTGGTCAAGAAGGAATTGGGGAAGAATGTGAAGGCTCTTAGGAGTGAAAATGGTGGTGAATTCATCTCTGGTGAGTTCAAGGACTTCTGCAGCGCAGAAGGTATTCGAAGAGAGCTCATAGCTCCCCATAACCCACAATAGAATGGGGTTGCTGAGCAGAAGAACAAAACAATCGTGGGTGCCGCACGGGCGATGTTACATGATCAGGGCCTACCCCTTCAATTGTGGGCAGAGGCATGCAATACTATAGTGTATGTGCAGAACCGTTGTCGTCACAAGATACTTGGCATGAGTACACCCGAGGAGACTTATTCTGGTAATAGGCCTAATATTTCCCATTTGAGGACTTTTGGTTCTCCTTTTTACATGCATGTGACGAAGGATGCCAGGAAGAAGCTGGAGCCTACCGCAGAGGTTGGGAAATTTGTGGAGTACACTGATACACCCCACAACTATCGTGTGTATTTTCCAGATAGTCGCAAGACTGTTGTGTGACGGGATATCAAATTTTAGGAGGAGAAAGCCATGAAGTGTTCGCTTGAGAGGGAGCCACACTTGCATGCAGCTGAGGATTATTAGTTCCTAAGGATGAGCTTCAGGATGTGGATCAGCCACAAGATGAAGTTCATGGAGTGGAAGAGACCACTCATGCAGCGCCAACCATCAGAGGGCGAAAAGGCACTACAGAAGCTGAGCGACTAGCTCAGATGCACAGAAGGTGTAGGACACCTATAAGCAAGCGCCCAACAGAGTAGGTCACCTGATCGGTACACTGGATACATGGGCTCTTGTGAGCAAAATGTTTTTTTTTTTTGTCGGTGGACTGAGCCATCCTCTTTCGAGGAAGCTGTGGAGGATCCCGCATGGGTAGATGCCATGGTGGAAGAGTATGATTCGATTGTTAGAAACGATGCATGGGAGATTGTCCCAAGACCAGAGGGGAAATCAGTGGTCGGTTCAAGATGGATCGAAAAAGTGATGCAGATGGGGTGGCACATCCATCAGATGGATGTGAAGACTGCATTCCTTCCTAGAGGTTGGAGGAAGGAGGATGCTACTTCAGTGGATGTAGTGGATGCCACTGTTTATTGACAGTTGGTGGGGTCGCTTATGTATCTGGTCAATACACGACCTGATATACCACAATCTAGATATTGGTACCGACAGGAGGATAAGGTGAAGCTATGTGGCTTCATGGATGCAGATTGGGTAGGGAGCCCAACGGACAGAAAGAGCACATCTGGAGGGATCTTCAGTATCGGGTCGACATCAGTTTCTTGGTACAACAGGAAGCAAAGATCCATGGCACTCAGTTCTGTGGAGGCTGAGTATATGGCAACAAGTTTGGCTGCATGCGAGGCTATATGGATGAGGAAGATCCTGGTTGGGTTGTTTGGGTCACACTTGGATCGTACAATGATTTACTGTGATAACCAGAGTTGCATTAAACTCTTGGCTAATCCAGTATTTCATGATATATCCAAGCACATTGACATCAAGTACCATCATATCAGATATTGTGTGCAGCGGAGAAACATGTTACTTTCATAAATTCCTGCGGAGGATCAAGATGTTGATATCTTGACGAAGGCGCTCACCAGGAGAAAATTTGAATACCACAGAGATAGGATAGGGGTTGTAGATAATCCATATCTTGTTGAGAGGGAGTGTTGAAAATGCAACAAGATGATGGAGCTCAGTGAAAAGAAGTCGCCTTCACTAAGTGGGCCCGCACACTATTTTTGGCGCAAAGTCTATTTTTAGGCTATGTCTATTTTTAGACATATGGATCATGGTCTATGAGTTGCAGGATGCTATTTATGGATGATTGGTCATGTTGGTAAAAATAGATGGACTTCTATTTTTAGACATATGGGTGGAGTCTATTTTTAGACTGTCAGGCTAAAAATAGAACAGTCGAATATTATTAGCTCTTAATAATATTTGGACTATAAACATTATCTTATTCTCTTGGAGTACTTCAGTTCGAGCTACAGATGTGGCACATGCAATTTCCAAAAGGAAATGCACTTTTCTTATGGGTTAGTTGAGCTATTGCATGAAGGACTTTAGTTAGAACTCAAGTGATTGAGTTTGGTGGAGTTGAATGAGGAGTTGATGGAGTTGTGTTCAGTTTGTCTTAGTTGAACTAGTTGTAGTTAGTCTAACTAACAAATAGAATAATGATGAGTGATGTGAATTAGTTATTATTTAATTCACTAATTATTAACACGTAAATCAACTGAGGAATACATCAGTTAACTCAGTGCATGGACAGTTCAGTGGAGACAAGTGTTAGAGATGAGTGAAAGGGCAAGACAACTGTCAGTTGTGAGTATAGTTGTGCATGAGATTTGCACAATCAATGGATTGAGTATTGCCAATGAGGATTGCGTGGTATATCCAAAGGAAATACGAATTTTCATCATTCATTCATTAGTATTCTCATGCAGGATTGCGCAGTAGAGGTAGGCAAGCAATGGAGGAGATTTGAGCCATTGATTGATTCAGATCTGAGCTAGTTTGTGTGTAACAAGTTGAGATAGCACTGAGTACTTGTGAGGAGTATTGTACTATGTATTGTTACATGTTCTCAATCAATATAATATACAGATAGTTGTGGGTTTTCAGCTGCATGCTTTCCCCGTGATATACTGTGTTGATATGTGTGATTGATGCTTCAATGTGTGCATGCGATTGTTTCTTAATTCCGCAAATTTGATGATCAATGTAGACGAGGTTATGTATTATGCATGATTCTGCAAATAGTGTATAGTCTATATAATCTCTGTGAATAAGTGTCATATTATTCAAAATTTCTACATTGCAAGCACAAGACTAGGGAAAAAAGTCCCTCGAAGCTCCCTTTCCCTTGATGTGGGAGCTTTTGGAGCATCCCAGATGCATTCTTTTCCATATCAAGGGAGCGTATAGGGGTTTGATGCACTAAAACTTTAGTTGGTCTAAGTGGTTGGTTACTTGAGTGGTTGGGATGGCTCTTGGGAGTTTTGTTGTTGATGTGGAAGGTTTTTGTGGTGTGCTTCCATTGATTCCACTTCCTTAAGGTGACTTAGGAGGTTGATTCCCATTATAGTGGCCTCTCATCGCATATTTACCGCAGTTGGTTGGTTACTTGGGTAGATGTTGGATGAGGGTGTTAGAACATGAGATTCGTGATTTTGATCTATGATGGTTTTGTTTTGAGCTAACCGGATGCGACATGTTTATACATGATGATTTGGTCAAGAGCTAGTTTGACTTGTTGTGATAGGAAGTGAACATAATTGCAAGTTTACCTTATTGACACTTCAAACTCCTACTCACCATTATCGAAAAACCCCAACTAATTTTTGGGTCCTAAAAATGAAACCATTTGTTGGCAATAAATTCTCTATAGAGACCGGGGTTATGCTTCTGAGACCAACAAAGATTTCCATCGAAGTCCAACTTAGTGTTAGAATTTTCACTCTTCCACAAAGGAAGAAAGTATTACTTGAAGAATTATCAGGAATTAGGTGTATGGTTTGGGGTTTTAAAAGGTTAATAGGTACATTCACCAATTAAGTACAACTACAACCATTGACCTATTATAGAGAAAATTATGGATAAATATGCATGAAAAAAACAAAGATATTACACATAATTTGCAGCAAAGATTTAAATTTTTTGAAATGCACTCATAAACACCCATTCACATACACATAAGATAGTAAATATCCCTACCAATCCAAATCAATATTACAACTATTATCAAGCCAAATCAATATTACAACTATATATGTGTGATATCATAGCTAGATCTATCATAGAGAATTTGTAAAAATATCAATTACAGGTACAAAATGCAATACCAAAGCCCGAGTATAAATTCTACCATCATGATGACCCTTTTCTCCCCTTTACATGTTTACACAACTCACACTCCATATATTAATAATATTTTGGCTTGTTGATCTCATCAATTTTAACTCCTTTGATGTCAGCAAATTTAATTTACGCTTATTTGATAAAATAAAATTTAATCACTTTAATGAGATCAATCCACTTCGTGCTCACTTGATTCATGCTTGCTTGATTCCTTCAAACTGTAATAGCTTGATCCTTCATTTTCTAGTTCTCATCTTTGCTTCTCCACCATTAATTTTTGATCAAAATTGTAACATGCCTTGTGAAAATTCCATGTAAAAATATATAAATACCACAGACGATGGGACACGTATTCCAAGCTGAATGGTGAGCAAGACATACTAGGGCGTCTTCATTTGGTTGTTTATGGCTAAGGAAATTGGCAAAGGAAATGGCTAAGGAATTAAAGAGCAAAGAGGTATTTTGGCACATTTATTTATGAAAATAATGGAAATTAGGAGAAAAGGAAGGTAAAAGGTCATAGGTTGCATGTGAGGAGGAAAATGAAGGAAAATAATGGAAATTAGGAGAAAAAGGAGGTAAAAGGTCATAGGTTGCATGTGAGGAGAAAAATGAAAGAAAACTAGTGGAAAATGAAGAAAATAGAGGTCTCATTGATAAAAAGGCTTCTAAGGATCAGTGGGCAAGACTTTGTCAGTTTAGATTTGGAGCTTTCTCATTATTGTCTCTCTCTCTGTCATACTCTTGGACACCTAGTGTTATGCTCTTAACCTGCAAGATGATACTAGAATACCAAATATGTGAATAAATATACCCATAACATAGAACAATGAGAAATAACAACAAGTATTTTATTACTCAGAAAGCAATGTTCACTTGCCTCTTCGATGGGGCAACTTCCAATAGAGTTGAGCTCAATTACAAAAATAAGACAAGATGCTCCTCGAGGGGAGTCTCTATCCTTTATATAAGATTCATACATGCAATACCATAGGGCAATACCATGGTTCTTATTAATACCATCTATTTAATACCATGGCCCATTTGCAACTAACTGTGGTCCTTTCATTAAATGTGGGTTAACTACTTACAATTATTAATATGGGCTTTATTTACTCTATAACTATGACTCGATCCTATTACATAAATAAAGGGGTTAGGGCTAGACCCTAACATGCCCTCCACATAAGAATAGCCTTGTCCTCAAGGCTGAAGTTGTGGAAACTGCTGAAGGATAGTAGCTGGTTCCCAGGTTGCATCTTCTAGAGAGGTGTCTTTCCACTTGACGAGGACTTCCTTGATCATGTAGCCACACAGTTGTCATTCTCATGTGTCAAGAACCTGTTCAGGTTGGAGCCAGATTGATCCTTATTCATCCACTTCAGGAAGATTGGTTTGAATTCTATAATGGTTCCCAATCACTTTCTTGAGGCATGAAACATGGAAGACTGGATGGATTTTTACGGTGGGTGGCAAAGCTAGCTTGTCGTTGACTTCTCTAATGCGCTGAAGTGCTTGATACGGTTCGTAGAATTTTGGAGATAATTTCTAACAACCCTTGTCTTTGAGTGATGTTTTCTTATATGGTTGTAGCTTCAAAAATACCTGATCCCCTTGTTGAAATTGGTGTTTTGAGCGATGTTCAACTGCCTGTTGCTTCATGTGGTTTTTTTGCTTGATGAAGATTCTCTCTAAGATGGGCCAGCATGGTTGTGCGGTTCTGTAGGAGTTGATCCACTGCTTGTACCTTCGAGCATCCCTTGATATAAGAAGTAGGGGAAGGAGGGAGTTCACCATAAAATACTTCATATGGAGTCATTTTGGTGGTGGCATGATAGTTGGTGTTATACCACCATTCAGCTAGAGGTAACCACTATACCCAGAGATGTTGCTTTTCTGAAGTGAAACACCTAAGGTAGGTCTCCAGACATTTGTTGACTACTTCAGTTTGACCATCAGTTTGTGGATGACAGGAAGTACTGAGTTGTAGCTGGGTACCTTGTAGCCGAAAGATTTCTTGCCAAAAGTTACTAGCGAATATTGGATCATGATCAAACACAATGGAAGTGGGCATGCCATGCAATTCGAAAATCTGATCCATGAAAGATTGAGTGACCAAAGTCGGGGTAAAAGGGTAGGGTAGGGTGTAAAAATGAGCATACTTAGAAATTCTGTACACAACCACCATGATGACTGACTTGTTTCTTGACTTTGAAGACCCGTAATGAAATCCATCGAAACCTCTGTCCAGATTGAGGCCGGAATAGGCAATGGCTGTAATGTGCCTAGGGATTTGACTGTTTCTCCTTTGTGGTGCTAACAGACGTCACATTCAGCTACAAAAGTAAGAATTTCCTTTTTCATGCCTGTCCAAAAAATTGATCTTCGAGTGTGAGCATATGTCTTTTGAAAGATTGAATGTCCTACAGTGGGAGATGAGTGCAACTCCACCAAAATGCGACTTTTGAGGGTGGATGTTGGTGATATTACGACTCTATCCTTTTAGCAAAGAATCTTATCTTGCCACGAGTAGCCCGCTGTGGAATTTGGATCCACCTGCAATTGATTAATGAGTTGGGATAGCCAAGGATGTGAAAACCACTCCTTGCGAGCTTGTTCAATCCAGTCTGGAATGGGAAGGAAAATTGCGAGCAAGATACTTTCCTCCTCAAATTGGCAGGATAATGCATCTGCTACAATACTTTTGTGCCCTTTCTTGTAAATTATCTCATAATCATATCCTAGTATTTTGGCAAGCCATTTATTTTGTTTGAGTGAGGATATGCGTTGCTCCAAAAAATATTTAAGGATTTGATGGTCTGTGCGGATTTGGAAATGTCGTTCCAATAAGTATGATCGCCAGGTATCTACTGCATGTAATATGGCCATCATTTCCTTCTCATAGGTAGATTGTCTCAGATTCTTCCCACTTAGTTGTTGGCTCGTGAAGGCCAAGGGTCGACCTTCCTGGATTAAGACTGCCCAATACCCGTACCAGAAGCATCACATTCAATCACAAAAGATTTGGTGAAGTCGGGTAGTGCTAAGACTCGAGTAGAACACATGGGATGTTTGAGAGCTATAAAGGCCTATTGTGCTTCCTCATTCTAGATGAATGAATTTTTCTTGAGGAGTTGAGTGAGGGGCCTGGAAATTCGACCATAATTGCGGACAAATTTATGATAGTAGCCTGTGAGGCCCAAAAATCCTCTCAGGCTCTTCAAGGTCTTTGGTTGAGGCCAATCCTGCATTTCCTGGATCTTTTTTGCGGTCCACCTTCACACCTTCACACCCCACAATGTGGCCCAAATACTCAACTTCTTCCATTCCAAAAGATCACTTGGACATATTGAAAAATAATTTATGCTTGTGGAGCAGTTGCAAGACTAGATCTACATGTTGAAGATGTGTGGCCTAGGTGCGACTGTAGATGAGGATGTCATCAAAGAAAACAAGGACAAATTTTCTGAGATATGGTTTGAGCAGGTGGTTCATAAGGCTCTAAAAAGTGGATGGTGCATTACAAAGACTGAATGGCATGAATAGGAACTCATAATGGCCTTCATGAGTTCAGAAAGCAGTCTTTGGAATGTCTATTTCTTTCATGTGAATTTGGTGGTAGCTCGAGCGAAGGTCGAGCTTAGTAAAGAATTGAGCCCCATGTTGTTCATCCAAAAAATCATCGACAACCGAGATGGTAAATTTGTCTTTGACCATCAACTTATTGAGGGCCCTGAAGTCTAGACACATATGCCATTCCCCATCCTTTTTGAGCACCATGACCATCGATGATGAATAAGGACTAATGTTGGGATGAATGATGTAGTAGCCAAATCCCAGGACGACGAGCTGAGCAAGGTGGTACCATTCAATTGTTAGTGCCAAAAAAATTTGGTGGTACCTAGAGTTTTCTTGAAGCACTTTGGCATTGGAGCAAGAAAATCAAAGAAGGCAAGAGGAAGCAAGGATCAAGTAGGGAAAGGCACGATCAAGCGGATACAATGAGCTTCATTGTAGGTATCATCTTGCATGTGTATTTTCCTTGCTAGATTTGGCATGCATGGGATTACGTGTGTTTATTTTCTACCATGGCATGGGTTTTGGCAGGTGTCACAGTATTTTTAGCCTAGCCTTGCCATTTCCTGATACCTTTGATGAGATGGGTTCTCTCTTGTGTTTTGTGGGGGATGGCCAGATTGGATTCGAAGTTGGGTGGGGTGGATCTATGAATCGACAAACACATGGTGGTAGTGGTCCCTGAACTAGACTGAGGATGCATGAAGTCACTAGCCTATTAACCCCTGAATTGGACTGTGGGTTGTTGTAAAGCGAGAATTTATGCCTCGGTGGGCCTAGGAATCCTTGCCGGTGAATGGTAGGATATACAGTAAAGCCAAGAGGTTTATTTTCTCTCCGTTGGGCCTAGTGAATCCAGGATGGAATGCATGGTAAATCCTGGAGAGTATGTCTCAGTGTAGGCCCTATTGGTCCCTGGATAAGACTGCAGATGCATGGTAAAGCCTAAGAGACTAGGAGGCACTCAAATTCCTCACGGTGTAGGCGGAGAATTCCGGTGGCATCCACATTGATTAGTGTTTCTTGATGTGTTCTATGAGTCCCACATTCATGCTTGTAATATGGCATGGGGGTGATTGGCTTAAGAGAGACTTGGGTCAGCCAATCTATGGTCGAGTGGAATGTGGTAGTCCCATCACCAGTTGGTTCATTGCATTTATTAATGAAAAATTCATTCCATTGATTTTCATGTGAAAATGTACTGATATATTTATGGATTTTGATGGATGATATGTTTATTATATTTATATTCCTATTATGTTGTTTATATTCACATTTGCCTCTGAGGGTGTTACAAGTGGTATCAGAGCATGGTTCAAACACTTAGACTAGATGGGCTCTATCATAGGTAAAATGAAGAACAAAGGTTAAATTTAAGACCTTTCTGTCATATTTGTTATAACTTTTCTTCTGTGGAATATTAGAAGTTGAAAATTTGTCCATACTGAAGGTAAATCCCACTTATAATGTGGTTAAAATTTCATATATTGGTTCACAATACTTTAGGAATTATGATCCAAGGAAGATGACCTTCCTGAATGCACCTTTAAACAAGTTACGTTGGAACTTCTGCAATAAATTTTCTTCTGTAGGCTTTCAGAATTTGACAATTTGTCCACATTGAGGTGACATACCAATGATTATGTGGTAGAAATTTCAGATATTGGGTCACAATATTTTAGGAGATATGAGTAGAGGGAGTCGAGCCTTCTGAATGTTCCTAAAATCAGGTCTCAAACAGGTCACGCTGTCATTTTCGTTATAAATTCTCTTATGGGCACTCTCAGGAGATGCAATTTTTTCCACAATGAGGGGAAATCCCACTAATATTGTGATAAAAATTTTAGATATTCATTTTCTATATTTTAGGAGATATGACCAGTGTAAATCGAGAGTTTTGGATACTCCTAGAATTATGTACCAAATATGATTGTGTGGGTATTTTTTTATACCTTTTCATTTATGAAATATCAGAAGTTGAAACTCGAACCATAGTGAGGGAAAATATCACTGATCATATGATTCAGTTTCCATAACTTGTACTACTACAGTTTAGGATATATGCATTGAATCATTCACTATATTAGTTTGCATGCAAAGTGTTTGATGAAATGCTTAAATGGTTCAATGATTAATTGCATACAAATTGTTTGATAAAATAACCCAATCAGTATGTTGTTTGTGGTTGGAGATAACATTGATGTGTAATAGTATTGCTGTAGTGATATATGCTCACTTTTATGCAAATAGTTTTCTATTTTAGTTTGCATGTAAAGTGTTTGAAGAAATGCTTACATGCAAGTGTAATAGTATAGTAGTTGTTTGAAAAAAAAATGTAAAGGTACGGTAATTGTTTGAAGAAAATGTTATTTTTTAAATGCAATAGTATTGTAGTATGATAATATGGATGTATGTGATCTATGCCTATTTGCATGAAAATAATTTGAAAAGTTGCATGTAGGGAATTTGAAAGGTTGCATGCAAGGAATTTGAAAATTTGCATGTAGGGAAATGGAAAAGTAGCATGTTTTTAGTTCTTATGTTACAAGTGGAATAAGTGCAATGTTTTTGAATTACTCTCATGCAAATGTATGGGAAATAAAAATCAATTCCTTTTCAAGTGTGGTTAAAATTAGTAGAGCTTTAGAGATTCCATTTCCATAATTGGACATTGGAGATCAAGCCATTATAGCAGCTTCCTACTTCTACCTTAGTGTGGACCATGGATAGTAAGGGGGTATGCTTATAGGTCGTTATATTGGTGAATGTTGATTTCAAATTAATAGACACAATGTCTTCATTTTTAGAACATGTGATTGACTATGTATGAAATATATGTCGCTTACATGTTGATTTCATGATACCTACTTACATCCTTGTATGTCAGGTTACATTTTTCAATATTTTTATTACATGGACTAGTCTTGTAGATTGAATACAAGGACTGGTCAATTATGTTCGACTATGTGCAGTTATGTGTATTGGTATTTCATTTTGCATTCCTTATACATACTGCTGGTTGCATGTGGAAATGTGTACAATGGAGTAATGGTTGTTGTTATGCATGTATGGTCATGGCTATGATTGTAGAGCTATAACAAGGGTCTCTTTCACCTCTAGTTACCTTACATTAATATGTCAATCCGGGATCGTCTGCTTATTTCAAAGGCTATCTCAGTCTAAGGCTAGCATTTGCCAGAGTAATGCTTGTAGTACAGCTTATCCAAAAGCTATGCAAATAAAGTAATGCAAACCTACAACTTAACTACTTCAAAGGACCAAATCACACCAAGTATTGCATCAGCCAAAGGTTCGACAAAAATAGCCCATCCTTTTCCTAACTGATGAGAATAGATCAGAGGTCTGGGAGCCAAATAGCAAATGTTGGGCTCGCTACAGCCTCAGATCGTTCTTAATGATTAGAAATGAAACAACAGATAAAAGAAATGATAATGAAATGGAACAGCACATCAGCCAAGGGCTTGGTAAAAATAACACATCCCTTTCATAGCTTATGGGAACAGATCAGAGGTCTGGGGACCAAGTAGTAGATGCTGGGGTCCACTACAGCCTAAGTCTGTCCTCAAGAAACAACAAATTAGCAAGCTGGAGATGGAACAACAAATAAATGGAACAACAAGTAAATGGAACAACAATTAAATGGAACAGCAATTAAATGGAACAACAATTCAAGAATAGAACAGCAATTGAAATAAACAATAACCAAGTCCTTTAAACTACAAGTCTATTTAATCATGCCAATCAAAACATCAATATCTCAATCTTATATGACAGAACAATACTATAGAACCTTATAAACACACTATACTTAATATGCTTCTGTTAAAACACATACGACTGCATCTCATAATAAAGAATAGTCACGTTCAATAACCATGTGAAACAGACTTTTCCAGATGACTTTTTATAATGCAAAATACAATCGTGAAGAATTCTGTAATAAAGTAACAGTGTCCTGTAGGAATTGATCAATGCTTAAAGACTTGATAAAATAACATAGCATCGATATAAAGTTCAAGAACATGAAATAACTTAATCACAAAAGAGCATGTAATGAAATGTTCTCAAAGCATAGCAGATTAGCAAATTACTTTTATGAACAAACCACACAGAAACCACGCGTAATAATACAAGAGCAAGTTTCCTCCAGGGCCGGGCCCTTAGCCTCCAGGGGCACACCGCTTAAGATGAATCCAAACTCAAGGATAAAAGGTGAACAAGTCTGTATTAAAGCATGCAATAAAAGTACTGAACCTTAAGTATTCAACAGAACATAAAGATCATAGTCCAGATATTTCTTCAAAGAAATTATACACTTCCCAGAAATTAACCCGAAATTCACCCCCCGTAACCAACAATGCTATCCCTTTTTATAAGAGGGATGACAGAGACATCTAGATACATAAATAGGTCAAAACAGCGATCCCTCGGGATCTAAGATCCTGAGGGATACGCAGAATCATTAATGCTGTGTTACTTCTTCCTTCTTCTGTTTCGCACTGGTATCTCCGCGTCCTGTTTTGGGCTGATCCGTGTCGATCTAGTTCGCTTCCGGTCTCCCGTCACAGGGACAGAAGTTAGCTTGTCTTTATCTTTACTTTTTGTATGGCCACCTTTCGTTTCTTCACCTTCCTGCACAGAGAAATGATGTCTATCAGTGCTTCTTATTAATTTCTCATATTTTGTTATAAGTTCTTATTATTATCTAAGTTTCCCATGCAAAAGGCTTTTGAGTTTTCGTGAAAAGATACCGAAATGACCATCAAAACATAACTTCCTTGGTACTCCACACACCCCCCAGCTTACACTTTTTCATGGCCTCATGAAAAAATTATAGTTGACATGCAGAGCAGTGAGGGAGTAGGCTGGAGATGGAATCTCGTGTGGAGGCCTACACCCATGATGTGAAACTAGATGATCAAAGAAATGGCTCGTCTAGCCCTCGGGCATCTCATACAGGGCTTGGTATCCGGGCGGAGGATGCCAAATGATTGGACTCCTGAACCTATATCCTAACTAGGATGGCCCTACCCTCAAAATAATTTCACCATAGAGGGGGAATCGGTTAGCAACAAGCTTGAAATTTTCATACTTAAATGGCTCTCTGAGCTGAATGTTCGGATTAGACACTCGATATCGAAATTTGGCTGCTTCAATAGCAGGGTCTTTGATAGAAGCAAAGAACTCAAGCCCTTGTCGAATGAGTGATTCATGCATGGGTCCTAGTGCTTCAATCACCCCCGGAGTCCTCATAAGATTTCTATGACTTCTCCATAACTGTTCTGGGTCTCTAGGTTCAGCTCTTACCCATAGGTCTATTCCTTTTTCTTGTCTCTGAAATGCATTGTAGGCTTTGAGCCATTTAATTTGATTGACTGCAAATGAAATGAATGCTTGTAATTGAATGTCTCCAACAAAAGGGCCAGGGTTTAGCTCGGTTTCTTGTTCTAGTACAAGGTTATGCAGATAAAATTCACACAATAACCTTTGTACTTTTACCTCATAATGCTTACAATAGTTTATAAAATCATCTATAGTATTAATTTCTATAGGAGCACCTGCCCTAACGGCCTTAATTTTCAATTGCAAGTATCTTTCCATTAGAAACAGGGCATAATTTTTGGCAGGGACCCTACATGCTAAAGCATCATTGTACAGAGCACATAAGGTATCCATTTGTTTAATAACTACATCTAATCTACGGGTTACCTTGGCAACTTTTTCTTGCTCCTTTCGCCATCCTTCAAAGGCTTGGCTTTCTGACAAGTTGACATTTCTTAACTGCTGTTGTAATTCCTCATACTTTTCACAGGGGACTGTTATGTTCCCTGAGCCTTTCTGCTTTTTGCTGGGCTTCCTTCAAATGATGGTGAAGGGCTCTTGTTTTTGGGTCCTTTTTCCATGCATCTGTGGAGGCTTGGAGTTTTACTTGAACTTTCTTATTACGCTGCTTGGAACAGCAATCTGTTCTTCTGTTTCAATTGGAACAGCAGTTTGTCTTTCTGCTTCATTAGGAATAGCAGTTTGTCTTTCTGCTTCATTAGGAACAGCAGTTTGGCTTCTGTCAGGGTTTTGGAAAGTGGAACGGCTCCCGGTTCTTCGCCTCTTATTCTTACGGGGTCTTATTGGCGTGGCCGAACCTTTTCTTGTTGAGGTCCTTACCCGCCTTTGTCTTGTTGTTAGAAGCTTGATCCGCTGGCGAAGCCTGACTATCACGTTTAGCAGTGTCCCTTTTTCTTTTTGCAATTCCCTTATTTCTCTCAATTTCTCAGAAAGAATAGCTGAATGTTTGCCGCAGGTTGGAGTGTGACTAATTTCCGGATTTTCATCTTGAGGTGGCCCATCTGGGGTAATAACCTTTCTCGGCTCTGCTATTTCCTGGGCCAATTCTTCCTATGCCCTTATTTCCTCCGGATTCTCCTCTGGTACCTTCTGATTAGGAATGGGCTGTTCCTGCCTGATGTCTTCTGTTTTCTTCTCATCATGGACGGGTGAAATTTCTATTTCTACTTCTTCCGCATGCACTTTCTTGGGTGCATCTTTTTCCTGGGTTTCTTCTCTAGTCTAGAGGTCGGATGGACTCAGGGGCTAGCCATACTCGCCCATATTAGCCAGAATATTGGCCAATTCATCTTCCCCTATCGGGTTCTGTACTGGGCTTTCCCCCTGTTGTTCCATTTCTTCCTCCCATTTGGGCTGCTCAACATCTTCTGTCTCGTCTCCTTCTTCTTCATCTTGTTCTTCTTCCGCTGATTGTTCTTCATCTTCCTCTTTTGTTTCTTCTTCGGTGGACTGCTCTGTTTATCTGTTGTTTTCTTCTTCTGCCTCTATCCCTGTGGCCTGTTCTACGTCCTCGTTACTTTCTTTTTCTGTATCTGTCTCTGCCGATTGCTCATCTATGATTTTTATTGTTTGGCTCGTACGAGCCCGGGGTTTCTTTAGCTCTACTCGTATCCCTGCAAGCCGTGCCGACTTCCTACGTTTTGCTGGTTGTTCAGATGTACTAGCGTCGGGTTGTTCTTCAAGTTGCTTTTCGGCTTGTTTTTCAACTTGCACTTCTGTGCAAGTGTCCTTCTTTCGTTTCTCAGGGCATTGGGGTGTGCTATCAGTTTGTTTTCATTTTTCTGGGCGTCCAGATGTGGCCACCTTTTCATTAATAATATCAATTAGCTCTTCCCAGCTGCTATGCTGCTGGGTAAGACTATGGCTTACTATCAAGCGAATTAATCCATGGTGGCTAACCACAGATTCTTTGTGCTGTGCCTTTTTCATGCTACGTGCGACATCATGTAATAGCGAATTAAGCAATGCAGGTAAATTCACAGAACATTTTTGTTTTAGGATAGCTACGAGTTTTAGATGTTGTGGGCTTACCATGTCTTTTCTACCTCACAAGTAATGTAGCTCTGGACAATTTTCGCCAATTCTGCCCATGGCTCTCCTAGCATTGCTGGCAGCACCCCTTTTTTGCGAACTGTTAAATTCTGGCCTTCATCCTGAAAGATTTCCACAATCTTCTGCAGTCTTTCCTTTTTTATTGTCCATATTGGTCCTACGGCCGGTAATCCTGTGACTTTTGCTATTCTATCATTCGTGACCTCTATTTGTTTTCCTCTGATTATAGAGTGTTCTTCCTGCAGGTTTTGTAAAAATTTCTTCACCACTGTTTCGTTGGACTCCTTCAGGTGGTAAGTCAACCATCCTGCTTTTTTCAGAATTCTTCGGGCTGCAGCTGAAACAGTCAATGTTTGTGGTTCTCTACGGACTGACCTTCCTCCCATGGCTTCTCTTGCAAATTCGCAAAGGAACAACAGTTGTTCGTTGAGACACAGAGAAGCTGGTGGCGTGTTTCTCATTTAAATTCAAATGCAACGGCGTATGCAATGGAAATACTTTGAACAAAGATTCATGCAGAAGAAAACAAAAAATGGCAAATGATCATACCGTTGAGCTGTGCTGTGCTCGAGTACAATATCTTTTCGAATGACGAGCTGACACGTATTTTGGGGAATGATGAGGTTACTCCCCCCCCCCCGCAATATGATAGGTTGTCCCAGCCGTCAAATGAAGGAGCTGCGTCTCCTTCGTCTGCGAGGCCTTTATGGAGTAGCTTATGAAAATATGCCATGTCCGCAAAAACAACGTATTACTGGAATCGAGGTGAAAAGGTAGAGCTTTTAATGCGTAAGAAACTGCGTTGAGTTGATGGAAGTTTGGGAATAGACATTTACCATAATTAGTGAGTCTCATGCGGTCACTGTCACTAGCTCCGTAATGATTGGCGGTAATAAATGGTCATGCGGTATATGTTTGGGTAATTAAATTATCACGTCATAAGATACAAATATTCTAATTTCCTTACCCATTGGTGTAAAGGTTATGACTTCAATACCATTAACAGAGCTCTGTTGCCGACAGGTGTCCATAACCTTGGCAGAGTTGTTTGTTTCACCTCAGCAACCATAGTCCTTTGTGTATGCAAGGAAGTGTTATATGATGTCAAAAATATAGGCCACTATGCAGGCTTGGTAACCTGTTAGTCATAGTGCCATTCACGAGGAAGGATCGAATAGTGGGCAGGCCGGCTCGTGGTGAGACCTCCTGTTCCAAGGGTTATTTATTTATTTTAGTTTACCTCCTGGACCATTTCCTGGGTGTGGTGGCCCTAATGGGAATTCCACTTCACTTCCATCCTGATGATCATGGTAGGCCAACTCGTAATGAGACTCCCTATCTTGCAATTTTGACAAAACTGCTTGGCTTATTTTCTCTTTTTTTCTTGATTTTAATAGAGAACCTTTCCTGTTTATACATAGAGGGTGGTTCAACACTCCTTAAGAGTAGGAATGGTGGAAGAAGTCTTAAAATCCCAATAGGAAGGTATAGAGTCTTTGATCTTATTGATGAAATGATAAACATAGATAAAAGAATCAACATGATAGAGATAGCCAATCAAAACAGAGTTAGTGGAACAATGGCAACAAAAGGTAATAAATAAGAATATCTTTTCCTTACGTGCTTTCACCAATTCAGGGCAGTTACTTATAAGGATAGCGATTTGTGATTTACTGATTCCTGCATACTGTGCTTTTGTTTTCATCACATAAGTAGATAGTTGTATTCAAAAAGACTCGAAAGATCATCAGCATTCCGCATCCTTGAGAAGGGACAAACTATTTCAAATTTTATGAGTAGTGCTTTTTCAAGGAAGGGCACAACAATGGTTGCTGGTTTGAAGAAAGGAGCAGTGGGAATTACTGGTGACGTTCAGTAAAATCAAACAAGTGTCGTTCCTTTGGAAAAAGACTGGCAAAAATCAAACAATGCTATTTCTTGTGGAGACAACAAAAACACACAAATGCTGTTCGTTTTGAGAAAGGAACAACAAGAACACTCAAGTGATGTTCCTTTTGGAAAAGGGACAACAAAAATCATAAGTGTTGTTCCTTTTGGAAAAGGAACAGCGAAAATCACAAGTGTTGTTCCTTTTGGAAAAGGAACAACAAAAATCACAAGTGTTGTTCCTTTTGAAAAAGGAACAACAAAAATCAAAAGTGTTGTTCCTTTTGGAAAAGGAATAGAAAAAATCAAAAGTGCTGTTCCTTTTGGAAAAGGAACAACAAAAATCAAAAGTGTTGTTCCTTTTGGAAAAGGAACAACAAAAATCAAAAGTGTTGTTCCTTTTGGAGAAGGAACAACAAAAATCAAAATTGTTGTTCCTTTTGGAAAAGGAACAACAAAAATCAAAACATGCTGTAACAATATGTACAAAAATAATTCTAACAATTATATACAAATTGTAAAGAAAAATAAACTTCTTAGTGAGTTACTGGTGGAGGAGACTTGTCTTCCTCCCGTCGGATCCCCATATCTATATCTTGACATAATTGTTGGCAGAAGGACTCCCGGGTAAGTGGTTTGCGATAGAGACGGACTCGATGGCCGTTTTCCTTAAAGGTATACCCAGAACCATCAATGGTAATCAGTGTGAGGGTACCATTGTCATGTACTTTCTGGATTTCATATGGTCCTAACCAACAAGTTTGGAGTTTCCCAGGGAAGTCCTAAAATCTAGAGTCATATAAAAGAGCCCAGTCTCCTTCATGGAAGACTCTGTTTTTTATGAGAGCATCATGCCACTTAGCTCTTTGCTTCTGTATTAAGGCAGTATGTTGAAGTGCAGAAAGTCTAATTTCATTGAGCTCATTAATTTGTTGCAATCGATTAGTTTGCGCCTCGGTTAAGTCTAACCCCACTTCTTGTGCTGTCCGTAATGTTTGGATTTCAAATTCTACAAGAAAAATAGGTTTTTCCAAACATAAGATGGTAAGGTGAGTGGCCAGTGGTGCTTCTCCATGTTGTTCTATAAGCCCACAGTGCTTCTGGTAGTCTGGTAACCCAATTGCGTCTATGTGATGCAACTGTTTTGGTTAGAATGGTTTCTATTATCTTGTTGCTGCTTTCTACTTGCCCATTTGCCTGTGGCTGATATGGGGTGGTCATTTTGTGCTGAACATGATAATTGTTGAGTGTTGTCGCTATTCTATTTCCTACAAATTGTGGCCCTCCATCTGTGATTATCTCTCTAGGGAGGCCATAGCGCACAAATAGATGGAGCAGGAACTGTATAACAGATTCTTCTGTAGCTCTGGGCAAGGCTTCTGCTTCAACCCACTTGGTGACATATTTTGTTGCCACTAGAATGTATGTTTTCTGGTTTGATGGTGGGTTGATTGGCCCCACGAAATCAAGGGCCCATCGTTCAAATGGTTCAATGACTATCTGTGGTTTCAAGGGCATCTCATCTGAGTGACTAGGGCGTCCCGCCCTCTGGAAACTATCACATGCTTGGACAAATTTCTTTGCATATTTAAAAATTGTGGGCCAATAATACCCTGTATGTAACACTTTATGTGCAGTCCTGCAATCAGCAAAATGTCCACCACATGGTTGGTCATGGCATGCTTTCAATATATCAAAGATTTCATCTTGTCGAATGCACCGCCTAATTTGCATGTGTGCCCCTGTGTGAAACAAATAACCTCCAATCCAGGAAAATCTAGTACTTCGCTGGACAATCTGTTTTCGCTCATTAGGGGTTATATGTTTTGGTAACTTACCTACCGCTAGGTAATTGGCGACATCAGCATACCAGGGTGTTTGAACAGCAACAACAAAGAGATGCTCATCTGGAAACTGATATTCGACTGCTGCTGCCTCGACTGGTTTTGGCATTCTTGAGAGGAAATCAGCTACTGAGTTTTCTTTGCCAGGTCGATCCTTGATGGTAATGTTGAACTCCTGCAATAAAATCAACCATCTGGTTATTCTGCCGTTTGTGATAGGTTTATTTGCTAAATACTTTATAGCAGAATGATCTGTGTACAATATAACGGGATATCCAGTGATGTAATGTCTGAATTTATTGATAGCATGTATAACAACTAAGAACTCCTTTTCAGTTATAGTATAATTTAATTCAGCAGGGGATAGATTTTTGCTAATGTAATAAATAGCGTATGGTTTTCTATCCTCCTCCTGACCAAGGACCGCTCCAATGGCTGTATCTGAGGCATCAGATGATATCTGGAATGGCAATTCCCAGTTTGGTCCGCGAAGGACTGGGGCTGTAGATACAAGATTTTTCAGATCATTGAAAGCACATTTGCATTTTTCTGTCCAAAGGAAATCAATATTACCATTTAGTGCATACAATGGTGCAGCAATACGTGAATAATGTTATATAAATCTTCTGTAATAACCAGAGAATCCAAGAAAACTACGTACCTCTATTTGAGTAGTAGGAGTAGGAATAAGCAAAAGTATTTGGATTTTGGCTGGGTCTACCTGAATGCCAGCTGCTGAAATATAGTTTCCTAGAATAAGTCCTTCTGTCATCATCATGTAGCATTTTTCGTGGCTTAGACAAAGCCTGGTGGCTATACAATGTTATAGGACTTTTTCTAGTGTTTCCAATGCTAGATCAAACTCTTCTCCGTATGGAGTGAAATCATCCATATATACTTCCAATCCTTCATTTATCAGATCTGCAAATATGCTAAGAATAGCCCTTTGGAATGTGGCAGGGGCATTACATAAACCAAAAGGTAAAACTCGGTAAGCAAACGTTCCCCAAGGACAAGTAAAAGTAGTTTTATCCTGATCTTCAGGGGCAATCTGTATTTGGTTATACCACTGAAGCTGTCAAGAAAAGAAAATAATTTCTTACCTGCCAAAGTATCCAATACCTAATCAATGAATGGGAGAGGAAAGTGATCTTTTTGTGTTGTCTTGTTTAGTTCTCTATAGTCCACACAGATTCTCCACTTCCCATTCTTTTTCGGTACCACCACAAGCGGGGAGACCCATTTACTGTCATAGATGGGGTAGATAAAGTTATCATCTAAAAGTTTTTGAAGCTCAGCTTTTACTACTTCTTTTAGATGAGGGTTTATCCTTCTCTGAGGTTTTCTAACAGGTTTTGCATCATTTTCTATGTAGATGTGGTGTGTACACAATTGAGGATCAATTCCTTTCATATCGGGGTAATCCCATGCAAATGCATTTTTATGTTTTGTTAAGATATGGATGAGTTTTGTCTCTTGTTCGGGTGTAAGGTTGGCGTTGATGTTTAAGGTCTTCCCAGGTTCGATTTCTACTGTTTTACTATGTGCAACTGAGGTGACATGGATTGTATGGTCATGCACATCATTCAGAGGTTCCTCTTCTGCTTCGTTATCAAATGCTGCTTTTATCATATGACAGTGGGTACGAGATGTGGGTTCTGTTTGACTAATAAAATTACTGATGGCATCATCTTCTGTTTGATTTTTAAACTCTAGTTCCTCTTGTATAGTTAATGGAGATCTAATGTTGTCAGTAAGATATGATACAGGGTGCCTATTAGTTTTGACTATTGTGATGCTTGGCTACGCTGGGGGATATAGTACTAGGTTCTTAATATTTGCCCCTTTAGTTATGATCATGTTTCCTTGCCGACAGCCAATATAGGCATCAGCGGTAGCGAGCCAAGGCCTTCCTAAGATCAATGGATGTCCATCTAGTCGGGTTTTAGGGTTTATTATCAGAAAATCAGTTGGGTATTCCCAGGAATCAACTGAAACCATAACATCATGCAGTATGCCTTCTGGTCTAACCACAGATCGATCAGCCAGTTCTAGCAAAGTTGAAGTGGGTTCTGCAGATGTAATTCCTAATTTTTGGCAAGTAGACGTGGTCAATATATTAATTGCAGCTCCAAGATCAACTAAAGCATTAGTTAAGGTTTTGCCATGAATTTGAACAGTTACTATTGGGTTACCTGGGTCTTCATATTTAATAGGTGTTTCCTTTCCTGATAATAGGTCAGATAAAGTGCCAACTACTTGAACTCTTGGATTATCTATTGCATTCCTTCTCGGTCTTTTTATGCACAATTATTTTATAGTTTTAGCGTATATCGGGATATCCTGAATGGCTTGAAGGAATGGAATTTTTATGTACAAATTTTGTAATTCTCCCAGAATGTCAAAATTAGGTTGGTGTATAGGTCGCGGTATAACTAGACATTCTGGGAACGGAGGAGAGGATGTAGTTGTTTTATTCTGAGTTTGTTGTCTGTTTTCATCCTCTTCTTGTAACAACTGTTCTCTAGGTAACTGATCTTCAATCTGAACCTTTTTGTTTCCCTCTGTTTGAATAATACGCCCAGATCTTAGCTGTAGAACTTTGCACTCCCTTAGATCAGGTCCTTCTTCTAGTGTTTCTAAAATTTGAAGTGCTTGGACCGGTCTGTTATTTGGATTGGGATTGGGCTGGGCTGGGAGTTGGGGTCTGAGATTAGATTGGGGGTTTTGCTGTAAAGCTGGCAGTGTAGGTTGAGGAAAAGGAATGTTTCCTACTGGCTGCTGTGTTGGTCTCTGCCAGTTATTCTGCTATCCTGAACTTTGTGAAGTGGGGGGAGTCCATTGCAGTGGATATAGGTTGTTCTGCCAGTATGGTGGGGGATAAGGAGGATTTGACCAGCCAGATTGGCTTGTCGGATTTAGCCACGGGTTTATAGAAGGGTACGACTGTGATGACCAATTTGGAAATGGGGGTTGAAACTGACTTTGCCATGTATTATACTGTTGAGTATTGTACTGCGGATACTGAAAAGAAGAAGCTGGCTCTGAAAACATACTAGATTGTCATGGCTGCCACTGATGACGCTGGTTAAGTAGATATACTGCCTCTGGTTCTTCTTCTGCTTCCTTATATACCGCTTTCAGTCCAGGTAATGAGGGACAACTTTCTGTAGAGTGATCCCTTGTACAAATGGCGCATGTCTGAACTATATCTAATGGACACTCCTTATGGCTATGCTTCTTCCTGCACCTGGGGCAGAAGATTGCTAAATTTTGTTCTGCCTCCATTTGTTTCTGCTTAGCCTGCAAAACGTCCAATTGTGTAGTCAGTGTTCCCAGTATATCAGTTTTAAAATTTTCAAATAAATTCCCAATTTCCACACGTGTTACTCCTTCGGATGAAATTTTGTTTTCCCGTGCAAATAGATCATGTTTTGCTGGTTTAATTCGTGTATTGCCTCTCGAACTCCTGATACATAAATCAATTATGTCAGCTAAGCTTTCCTGATATATATCCCCTTTTCCCATAATGTTTAATGTTTCAATCTACTGTTCTTTCATGCCCCTTATTAATGCGGTTTTCAACACATTATTAGGTAAAGGCAACGATGCATAAGGGGATATTTGCAGATTATACTGGAAACGTTCCACGTATTCTTCTAATGTTTCATTTGGTCTAGCTATCATCTGGAATATTTCATCTTTTAGTTCTCTAGACCTACATTAATCCTGATATTTCTTTAGGAAAGAATCTTTCATTTGTTCCCAATTATTTATAACTCCACCACCTAATCCCATAAACCATCTTAAAGCTTCCCCTTTCAAAGCGGAGGGGAAAAATTTGAGTTTCTGGGGATCAGTGGTGTAATCGTACCCCCTGCATAACACATCAAATTCGAATAAGAATGCATCGGGGTCCTCTGATGTGAGTCCGTGAAATGTAGGAATGTGTTGAAGGGGAATTGCTTTCATAGGAGCATTTGCTGTGGAATCCACTATGGGGTATTGTAATGTAGAAATTTGGGTGTTTGGCGGATTTTGAGCCATTGGATCAAATATATGCCAATACCCTTCCGGAAGATCTAAGAGGGTATTCCTAGGTTGAGGAATGTTTTTAATAGGAACAGTTTTAATAGTACTTCCTCTATCTGGAATTTCTATCTGAGGAAATAGGGTGTCTTCAATAACAATTTTTACCGCACTTCCTTTGTCGGGGCTACTTAATGGCTGAGTTATCTTAGGAGGAGATCCCGGCTCTCCAATTTCCCCTATTTCCCCTTCTCCTTCACAAATATTACTTAGGTTCCCTTCCTGCAGTCATTCGGGAATAGAATTTTCAATTTCTTGAAAGTCCTGTTCGTCAGTCTGACTATGCACCTCAACAAAGGCTTCAGATGGTGAGCCTGAGGCCTGAAGGGAACTAGTAGGTTGTTTGGAAGTAACTTTCCTGGGTCCTAGTGAAGGCTGAGATTCGGCTTTCTTATATATTTCGTCTATGTATGTCGATCGACCAAGGGTCACCGGTCCCTTAGCTTTTTCTGGTTTTGGTGATGGTTTGGGATTTTTCTCTAGCTTTTTCTGCTTAGTCATGCACTCAATTTAACTACCAAGTTTTAAGCAGATAACAACAAATCTGCAGGAAAGTGGGCAAAGGAGCAGGGATTTTACATGCTCCGCATGTAGGTTCTTACCTTCCGTTTTCAAAACCCAATTCTCCCCTAGTAGGTTCGTACACTACCCTGGAAAAGACAAATGACTACACTCCTTCCCCGACAACAACACCAAAATGTAGAGCTATAACAAGGGTCTCTTTCACCTCTAGTTACCTTACATTAATATGTCAATCCAGGATCGTCTAGTTATTTCAAAGGGTGTCTCAGTCTGAGGCTAGCATTTGCCAGAGTAATGCTTATAGTACAACTATTTGAAAGTTATGCAAGTAAAGTAATGCAAACCTACAACTTAACTACTTCAAAAGACCAATTCACACCAAGTATTGCATCAGCCAAAGGTTCGGCAGCAATAGCCCATCCTTTTCATAACCGATGAGAATAGATCAGAGGTCTGGGAGCCGAATAGAAGATGCTGGGCTCGCTATAGCCTGGGATCGTTCTTAATGATTAGAAATGAAACAGAAGATAAAAGAAATGATAATGAAATGGAACAACACATCAGCCAAGGGCTTGGTAACAATAACACATCCCTTTCATAGCTGATGGGAGCAGATCGGAGGTCTGGGGACCAGGTAGCAGATGCTGGGGTCCACTACAACCTAAGTCTGTCCTCAAGAAATGGCAAATTAGCAATTTGGAAATGGAACAACGAATAAATGGAACAACAAGTAAATGGAACAACAAGTAAACGGAACAACAATTGAAATAAACAATAACCAAGTCCTTTAAACTGCAAGTCTATTTAATCATGTCAATCAAAACATCAATCTCTCAATCTTATATGATAGAACACTACTATAGAATCTTAGAAACACACCATACTTAATCTGCTTCTGTTAAAACGCATACGACTGCATCTCATAATAAAGAATAGTCACATTCAATAACCATGGGAAACAGACTTTTCCATATGACTTGTTATAATGTAAGATACAATCGTGAAGAATTCTGTAATAAAGTAACAGTGTCCTGTAAGAATTAATCAATGCTTAAAGAGTTGGTAAAATAACATAGCATCGATACAAAGTTCAAGAACACGAAATAACTTAATCACAACAGAGCATGTAATGAAATATTCTCAAAACATAGTAGATTACCAGATTACTTTTATGAACAAACCACATGGAAACCACACGTAATAATACAAGAGCAAGTGTCCTCCAAGGCCGGGCCCTTAGCCTCCAGGGGCACACCGCTTAAGATGAATCTAGGCTCAAAGATAAAAAGTGAACAAGTCTGTATTAAAGTATGCAATAAAAGTACAGAAACTTAAGTCTTCAACAGAACATAAAGATCATAGTACAGATCTTTCTTCAAAGAAATTACACACTTCGCAGAAATTAACCCGAAATTTTCCCGTAACCAACAATGCTATCCCTTTTTATAAGAGGGACGACGGAGACATCTAGATACAAAAATAGGTTAAAACAACGATCCCTCAAGATCTAAGATCCCGAGGGATACGCAGAATCATTAATGCTGCGTTACTTCTTCCTTCTTCTGTTTCGCACTGGTATCTCCGCGTCCTGTTTTGGGTTGATCCGTGTCGATCTAGTTCGCTTCTGGTCTCCTGTCACAGGGACAATAGTTAGCTTGTCTTTATCTTTACCTTTTGGATGGCCACCTTTCGCTTCTTCACCTTCTTGCACATAGAAACGACGTCTATCAGTGCTTCTTATTAATTTCTCGTATTTTGTTATAAGTTCTTATTATTATCTAAGTTTCCCATGCAAAAAGGCTTTTGAGTTTTCATGAAAAGATACCGAAATGACCATCAAAACATACCTTCCTTGGTACTCCACAATCTCCATACCACGGATCGCTTGACGATATCAGAAACAAAGATTCATCCATGATTTATGATTTGGATGTTGAATCGTTGGACAACGATGGGAAGTCGCATAGTAACTCCGAGAAAACCAGAGATTTATTTGATTTGGATTTTACGAATTCAAGATCAAACTCTTGCAAAATGGCTATCCATTTCGAATATTTTCCCCCAAGTAACTGATGCAAAAAAATGTAAGTCATAGGGTTGCAATCTGACAAAATCGTAGTTTTGCGAAAGAGGATATAGTGTCGAAATCTCTGTACTGCTTGAATAGTTGCAAGAGCTAGCTTTTCAACATAGAAGTAATTGATTTCTGTAACATTTAAGTTTCGATTTAAATAATAAATAGGATGTTCGATTCCATCATCTTCTTGAACTAAAACCATTGCGATGGTCGTATCTGCTGCAGCTAGATACATGTTAAAGTATTTTTGATAGTCAGGAGCATACATTAATGATGCTTTTCTTAGGGATTCCTTTAGAGCATCAAAGACAACTTGTGCAACCTGATCCCAGTTAAAGGGTACTTCTTTTTTCAAAAGACCCTTTAGCAAGTTTAACGTAATTTGGAATGAACCTCCTTAGAAAGTTTGCTTACCCTTGGAGTTTCTGAATCTGAAGAAAATTTGAAGGTGGAGGCATATCGATGATTGCCTAAACCTTACAAGAGTTGAGTCGAATCCCGTCCTTAGAAACTAAGAAACCAAGTAAACGACTATAACCGACAAAAAACACACACTTGTGCGGATTGAATCGTATCTTGTAGTGTTGGCAACATAGAAATATATCTCTCAAATGTTGCCGATGATCAGTCTGCTTCCGCGAATGAGCCGGTAGATCGTCGAGATATGGTTGAACCATGTTCTTGATGTCATGTAAGACATAGTTCATAGCCCTCTGAAAAGTTGCCCCTGTGTTCTTTAAACCAAAAGGTAGTTTGTGGTACGCGAATGTGCCCCACGAACATATAAATGCAGTCTTCGAATGGTCCTGTGGGTGGATATTTATTTGATTATACCCGAAAAATCCATCCATGAATGAAAAGATTTCGCATCCGGCACATTCATCAATTATCTGGTGGATGAAGGGTGTAGGGTAGTTTTCCTTTGGATAAGATTGATTTACATCCCTGTAATCAACTCACACTCTAATTGTTCCTTGCTTTTCCATCACAGGAACAATATTCGATACCCAATCAATTAGAGGAACCGGGTAAATGAAACCAACATGTAAAAGTTTTTCAACTTCTACCTTGATGGTAGCGGCTTTCTTCGGGTGTACCTGCCGAAGCCGTTGTCGTACCGGTTTGACATCTGGATACATCTTGATTTGGTGTTCAACTATGCTTGAGTCAATGCCTGGCATTTCTTCATATGGCCATGCAAAGACATCTCTGAAGAAAGAGAACGCAATATATTTCCAGTTTTGAAGAAGAGCAAGATTTGCCGACATGAATATTCTCTACAACATTAGGTTTGGTCGAGATATTTATGGCGATAGTTTCTTCAATATTGAAAAAATTTCACTTGGAATCCACCATATTTACAGTATCTGATAGAAAATCAAAAACTGAAGGATGATTAAGGTTGCTGGAATAATCTTCATTGTAATCCAGAAGATGGGAACGGTGGTGGTAATCTTCCCATGGTGCCACTCCTATCATCATTGATTGAATGATTCCTTCGTTTGTAGAATGTACATGTGACCAAGGATCTGAAGAGATGCCATATTCCTTAGACCTATCTATCCAAACACTCGATGAGTGTTGATTTGGGTTTGCCGCCCAGGCCAAGAAAGTTGATTGCTACAATATTTCTATTGGGCTTGGAGGCAATACCTTGCGATGATCCATGCTAACAAAACTCTTAGAAATCTTCTAAATCCATGTAGATATAGAAGATACCATATTGCAGGTTTCCATTGTGGCCATTTCCGCCAGATTACTCGGAGGCGGTAGGGCAAAAGTACCCATTAAGGTAGGGTCTTTTAGGAGGCCTACTCCGATATTTTGAAGCGATTGAGAGCTTCCATGGATCATTGGAATGCTTCCCGTAACTTGTGAACTGTTGGGGAGAAAAGTTCGTTGGTCAATGATTGTAATTCCTCCTTGGAAGGGAAATGCAATCTTTCTAAAATATGTTGACACAACAGCAGCCATAGCATAAATCCAGGGCCTTCCCAGTAGGATGTTGTAATCAAGGTTTCCATTGATAACCTAGACATCAATTTCTACTGTATTGCCCCCCAGTTCAACTTTCAAGTTACTTAAAATCCCGTACGGGGTGTATGTTCATCCATCGAATGCTTTTAATGTCATTAATGATCTTGACAAGGTTGGTGATCCTAAATTTTTCCAACAACTCATTGACATAATGCAGGTATATGCCCCCTCATCAATGATTGTTCGATGAACAATTTTGTTGAGGGATTTCACTTGTATGAGGAAAGCGAGTTGAGCTTGTAACTGAAGTTCGTATCCTTTATGATTAAAGGCCACAAGATTGGAATCCGCTGGGTCAATCCCACCTATTGTTGGTAATAGAGCCTGCTTTTGGGAGGGGCAATTTTGCAGTACTTCAAGTGTCGACATAGCGGACGGCAATTGGGCTAGATCCTCTACTATATTATAATTCTGTGCTACTTGAGCATGAAGATTAAATGTTGATTTGTGTACTACTCCCTTTGGTGGCTTTATTGTTAGTTCAGGAATGATGGGTGGCACAACTTCGGTTGAAGTTGTTGTCGAACTACTAGGTTGATCTATAGCCTTGTTGTTTGACATCTGTGGATTCCCATAATCTTTATTCCTTATCGATATCAAAGCATCATTTTGCTATTTCAAAATGGACAACATAAGCACTTGGGATGGGGAAACATTGTCACTAGCAACCAGATCGGTTTCTGGGTTTGGAAATGGATCAGTCAATACCACTGAGGTGTTTGAATTCTTAAAGAATTTCTTAATCTCAGCTTTATGCAAACAATATTTCATTATATGGTCCTCATTGCATATGAGACATGGCCGATTAGGTTTCTTTTGCGCAGAAGGGTTTTTAGAAGATTTTTCAGGAGTCGAATCTTCCTGTTTCCTCTTTTTCTTTTTCCCTTTATTCTTTCCCCATGGTTGCTTCGGTTCTTTGCCTTTGTCTGTCGACACGACATTAATCTCCGAGGTAGGAAGTTTGTAAATTTCCTTTTTACTGGAAACTGCAAGGGCTTTACCAGATGGGGCCTTTGTGGTTTGCATACTTGAGGTGCCAATCACGTCGTCGCCGACTTGAGAGTCCCTGTTCGATTTAGGAGGAGGAGGAATGGAAAACTCTAGTCTAGGAGCATCAGGAATTTTGTCATAGAGCATTCCAGACTGTGTATAGATCAAGTCTAGATATTGTGCATGAGCAATGACTTGCTCTTCAGTGACAACTCCTCCCTTGGCCACATCTTCTGTAATAGAAGGTAACAATGACTTAATAAACCATTCAGCTAGAAGCTGATCAGGAACATATGTCTTTACCATCTGACGACGACATCGCCACCCATGAATATGATCAGATATGTGAGTGGCTGTTGTCTGTTTAAAATTGGTAAGGAGCTCCATTCCTATTTCGTACCTTATGGGTAACTGAAAATGGGTTAAAAAGGTGGTGGCGAGGGTGTTGAAGTTATCGAATGAAGCTCTAGGCAATTCGATGTACCATTTTACTGCCGAACCAATTAACATTTGCTGAAAAAGGTGAAGCCTAATCGAGTCATCATTGAGAGTGTTGGACGGACACCACAGATGAAAGGTCATCACATGATTCGATGGATCTTCACCCGAATTTCCATTGAATTTAGGAATATCAGACGGAAGTTTATGATGAATCGTTGGCCACCAAGGGGCGTAAGCAATTGGATCATTTGTTAACTGATTCAAATCTGGTAATTCTAAAGTTGCTACGAAAGACAACTGTTGATTCAGGTTTGGCGAAGCATACCCAGGATAAGATAGGATCACCTGAGTAGTGGGTCTTTACATACCAGCATAATGTATTTGATGCTAATAACTTTGAGAAGGTTGATGGGCATAACCATTATAATATGATTGATGGTAAGTGTTCTGAATATACGGCTGCCCATTACCCACAAAGCTTTGTTGCACAGGTCCTCGGTAAGCTTGCTGGAATTGCGGTTGTTAATATTGCACCAGCCATGGTTGTGAGACCATTTGCTATTGTCCAATACTAGATGTTTGACCAAGATGAGAGGTGCTAGTACCTGTTTGGGCCTGATTCGCTTCAATTAAGGAGCCACTAATCAGCGGTTGTGATTGAGTCGCAGAGACGACATGCTGTTGTATTATGACATGAGAGACTTGAGGTTGACATATAATAGGCAGCGCTTGTACTTGTGACACTATCACAATAACCAGTGTAGTGGGAATGTTCGACATAGGTTGATTTGGTTTCATTAAATATAAAACTTGTTAGGTTCCTATACCAATAGGTTTCATCTTTCATGATTGACAGTGGAAGGGCTAAATATGTTCATCATTCAGATGCCATATGGCCAAAATCCCCCACTATGGGGTCAAAATCCTTACCAACAGGGATGAGATCCTCCCTATGGGCCTGCTTATCAACCTCCCATGCCTTTTAACACTCAATTACCTTTCTTGTCTACACTTGAGTTGCTAGATGTATCACTCCTTACGAATGATCTGATCCTTCATTCGCTGTATTGGCCTTTAGTGCCATCCAAGATACCAAGTGATTGCCTAAAGTTCTATGGAAAAGCTAAAGAATGTCCTCAGGCCCATGTGATGACATATCACCTCTGGTGCTCGTCAAACTTGTATGTGGACGATTCCATTTGTCTTCATCTTTTCCAATGGACCCTCATGGGTGTCGCAATGAAATGGTACATCAAGCTACCTCGAAGTACTTTCCATGACTTCAATTCATTAGCCATGGCTTTCCTCACGCATTTTAAACTGCCGAATCATTATGAAACTGGCACCTATTTGCTTACATCGCTTAAGTGAGACACTGCGATGCATATCTCTGATCATATCCATGAATGGAGATGTAGATGTCGCCTGATAAAGTTCGAGATAGTTGATCAGTTGCTCACTAAATGGTTTACCAAATCATTCATAGCCCTAATTGCTCATGATATAGATATGGGTGGATGCATCATTGAAGAGAAAGCCATTACCCATGTCCAGTTGTTGGCTTGTTGGGGCCTGACCTAGGTTTGGAGTTAATTAGCCAAACAAATCCCTATACTACTGGCCCTTTCGACAACAGTCCATAGAGCGTGGATTGAGGTCTCACCCGAAGTAGTATGGGGGGATGCTGGAACCAGGTTTCCACACCCTTGAGATGTTTGAGGGGTTCATTTAGTCCAATTATGAATACCTTCATGCAGGTTACTTCACATACTTCCTTGACCTACAAGGCCTTCGCACAAACCTAACCAGGGGCTGTGGGGATTTCCCGTTGTTGGAGCAACAATATGTACTATTTTCTCCAGTCACACCATGGATCTTACTTATCTTCTTATAGCCGTTAGTTATCTTTGCATAAACTGATACCTTATATTATATTCACTTACTAGTGCTTCTACTAGGATGGCCAGCTTAGGGACCATCTTGCAGGCTTCTTTAATTACCTGTACCATCTGTCTCTTTTGAGACACAACCTCATTGCGTTGCAAGCCTAACTGCTCCATGTTGATCTTCTGTTCACTCAACACCTGTAGTGTGTGCCTCTCCCTAGCTCGTAGTTCTACTGTAATCCCATCCTACAGAACATAGAGCATCTCCCAAGGGATCACAACCATTTTGATCCCCATCCCCTCTAGTGTACTAACCGTAGGATGGTCGGCTTCATTTGCTGTAACTAGTGCTTGGCAACACTATTGTGTTGGTTGTATGAGCGCACAACATTTCCTTGGCTATGGATGTTCCTACTGCGAGGTTGGTTGAGAGGGTACCAGCCTGAGGAGCGCACACCTGTAACTCATGAACCTCTGCTCGGAGGGCCCCCAACACAATCTAATTCTCCTCCACAAATTTTTAGAGGGCCTCTATAGTGATGTTGCGCACTGTCTTGCCTATATCATGTAAATCCCCCTCAGTAAGGGTGATTGGTTCGATAGACAACTTAGATGATTTCACCTTCTTGTGTGATCCCATCTTCTCTCTCAGCCCCTGGCGCTTCAATAGTGTCAACACTGTCTGTGGGTCTGTACCGCCCTTCTCTATCTCTGTTTCCATATATTGTTCCTACTTCGGTGAAGATGACTTCTGGCCCTTGTGCGCCTTCTCTGTTACCTTCTGTGTTGCTGCTGCTACGACCTTTTTCTGTTCTGCTACTGTTTGCACAGCATCCCGTGCCTCCTGCACTTTTGTTGTTGCTGCTTCTTTCCTTCTCTTTTTTGCCAACTGCACCATGTGCAGTTTTTCCTCCTTCTTTTTCTACGCAGCAGACTTTTCCAGCAAAAAGATGTCTAGAACGCGCCACTTCGGGGGCCACGTCTCAAGTACGTCGAAGATCACATCATCTATGTCTATATAAGGTAGTTCGTTACACTGTTTTTGTAGGGTCCTTGCACGCCCTGAGGTAGATGTGAGGAAAGTCCACTTTAAACTCGAGGAATCTTTGCAGGCTGTTGGAGACAGTGGGTGATAACCGTGGCTTGCGGTTAATCCCCATTCTGATGTTCATCTCCATGAACACCTAGAATATTTTACTGTCACGGATCCAGTTCAAGTCCTTAGTGGCCCACAACGAAGCGTACTTCACGGCCTCCAGGAGATCCCTTGCAATTATGGGGAACTAGCTGTCCTTCGGAAATTCCCTAGCCACCATAACTATGGGCAGCAGAAGCCAGGCATAGTGGAAAGCTTTTCCTTGTTCCTATGCCTCGTAGCAATTCTCTAAGAACTCCTTGCACAAGAATTTAGACTAGTTAAATTGGACCCTTTCTACACACTATTCAACAAGTTCCACCACCGACATGGGCACCTCGTCTGTGTGGCACTTCCGCATGACCTTCCCTCCAGTATTTGAGTCGGCACTCTGACTGCTTTGTTGTTGATACTAGAGATCGCGTAGCCCCTCTTTTTATTCTCTAGCTTGTATTTCTTTTTCATGGCCTTCGCGATGGCCAAATCACTGCTCTTCCTCTCCGAAATGTCTGCAGGTTGCCTTTACACGAGAGTCGAGTAACTCGGTGGATTAGGTGGTTCGTGATGGGGATGGTCTCCTCTAGCCACAAACACCCACCATGCATCAGGCAGAGGAGCTGCCTGATGACGAAGATAGTCACTGGGGCGCGACGGTAATGCGACACCCAAAGCAGGTTCAACAACCCTGCCTTTTCGACTTCGCGTAATCACTTGTGCGGCTCCAACTCTAGGACCCCCACCGCGGTGTGTTTCTTTGGCTTCATGAGGTGTGCGGTCACCAAGTGAGGGAACTTCTCATGGTCAGCGAGATCCCAGTCTTCAAATTTTAAGCTCGACACCCTTCCCAAATGTGTTTCTTCAAAGATGATATCTTATGGAAGGAGCGGAGTTTGCAGAGAGCTCTTGCTCTCATCGAGGTCCTTGAGCACCTTCACCTTTCCCTTTCATGGAGGGACATACGCGGGAAACTTAATTAGAGGGACCACGTCCATAGTTTCTTCCTCCACGCCCTCATCCTCATCCTCTTCGATTATGAGGTCGTCAAGGTATTCTTCCTCCTCATTGGTTTCTAGGTTAACCACTTTCCCTTTTTCCTCCATAGTTAATTTGGTTCGCAGTGGGTTTCGGGGGGACACATGCACCAAAATCATTGGTTGTTTATCTTTCTTCGGTCTCGGCATGCGTGGTGATTTAGGGATTTCCGTAACAATCCCAATGCTCTTAGGGGCATCTTCTATGGTCATGGCCTGCGGTTTCTTGGGCAGTCATCTTTGCAATTTCCTTGGATTCTTCAGATGCTGCCATCTTGTTCATCCAGAAATATCTTAACCATTCACTCAGGTGCTCAACCAATGCTATCCATAGGAAAAACAGGTCTCGGTTCGAAATACGCGGGATGTACAATAGCTCAATTCAAAAATGACCAATTGTTGTTTGCTGGTTAGCCCTTTATATTTTATAACGTCTTTTGAATTTGAATTCGACCATTCCCCCCAAATCTAGTCCATTAATGCTCCCTTGGTGACAGATTTTCCAAAATCTTGCCCATAAAGCTTGTCTTAAGGGCCTTTCGCCTGATCCGTTTGGTCTCAAGTTAGGCATCACATCGTTAATAGTGACTACAATAGTCACTTTCTAACCAACCCGCGCGGCAGCGTAGCCTCCCTCGCGTGGTCACAGACCTTGTGACACTTTGCTCCTGCGTGCACCCTCAACATTGCGCTGCTCTCGGGCATAGTAGTTTATAGTCCTACACCTCCTTTCAACTATTGGGAGCGCTAAGATTGTACTTCCCACAGCTAGTCAGGCAGTTGCACCACCGGTATAGGGTTTCAACTGGTCATCCATCACTTTTCCTGGAGAAAATCCACCTTTTATTTTTACTGTTTGCGTTGTGCACTTTACCACTGGCATCACGCTACCATGGGTGATCCTTTTAGTAATATGCAGTCCAATCGAAGGCATCAAGATGATCAACTCTCGATGGTAGTCCCAAAATTCGTCATCGTAGTCGTGCGCATCCTGTTTTATCTCCCTGGTTTTCTTATCGAGAAAATCATTCTTTATTTCTTCCTCAAGGTTCTTGAATTCCGCTTCTATCAGAGCGCTTTTCTCCCTTAATCACACCCTTTCTTTCATAAGTTCTTAGAGCCTAAGATCACCCTGTCAGATTTCTTCCTCAGGTCCCAAGCGTTCTACTTTGGTTAGCTATACGATCCCTTCTTCCAAGGCTCAACGAACCGTCATAACTACTGGCGCTGCTATGCACGGACTAGGCATACTGTGCTCTATTGGAACTACAGTGTTTTCTCCATCGACCAACATAGAAGGAATCTACCCCATCAGTTTCTTGCACTTGTCCTATAATACCATAGAACCACTAGTACGCACAGGTCCCAATCACTTTGCTGCATATTATATACCCTATTCAGTGCTTCACACACTTCGTTAAAGGCTTCTGCGTGGGTAACCTTCTGCACACACATTCTTTCCAGAGTTTGTTGTCCCAACTGGAGGGACCATTTGCGCAATTGCCTCACCAACACCTGATTATTGACTATGTTCCCGAAAGCAAATTCCATGTGCATCCGTGCAGGTTATTTACAATATGCCTGTACCCACCTGTACAGATGCATGCGCGGATCATCCCATCCATCATTCTTGTCTACTATTCACATCTGAGGCTTTCGAAAATGCATGTGCATCATTCTCCTACATTCATGCCAGTCCTCATAGCTTCTTTGGTGCGTACCCCACCACCTCGCAGGTGTAGCATTTTATACCCATTTCAAAGCCTTGAAACATTGCTATTCAGACACCTCTCTTCCAAATCTATTTAGGAAAGAATCTACCTCACTTAACCCATCATAAGTAGGCAAATCCCTTACTTCCATTGATACGTTGTGTAGTGACGTCATCATCATGTTGCAATTCAGCGTGGTCACTGTTGTGGAGGTAAATCCCCTCTGCGGACAGAGGCGATCCCTACTAGCCCAAATGGGGTCTAGCAACAATCAAACAACGGTAACACGCAGGTTCCTAATTGCAAATTAAAGACCAATGATGAGGGCCTACCTGGATTCCAACGCTAGTACTTGTAGAAGAGTCGTCGCTCCCGTTCCTTTGCTCCGGTCGGTCACAATCCCCACGATCCTCGTGTACGGACACCTGCACATGCAAAGAACGACACAAATACAAGCATAAAATCCAATAGATGCAACTATATATCAGTTAGAAAGAATATAAATCAATCATCATTACAAAAGACAACAAGAGTGGAACCATAATGATAGTCGTGTATTATTGATAAACAAAGAAGAATACAACCATAGTTCTGATGTCAAATCCTCCTTTGGCTGGGTGATCAGCAGCACATGCCTTGCAAAGCTTGTTGGGAATGGGGAACAAGCCTCTCTCTCC
>APFE030828000.1:163475-196810 GCA_000404065.3 Pinus taeda
GACAAGAATCTCCTCACTTTAGATTTAGCCTTATGGGAATGAAGAAGGCTTCTTGTAGCATGAGCTTAGAAATTCTCAGACTTTGGGACTTAGAATTTGGAACTAAAACTAGCTTGTCAAAGGCAAAAGGACAAGCTTTTATAGATATAGGGGAAGGAGTTAGGATTTTCCACAATATTCATGGGGTTGGCTTTATCACTAAGAAGCTTCCATGAGAGGTGGAGAACTACTTCCTTCTTATGGAGATTCGAAGCCAAACTGACCCAACTCAATATAGATTTAGTTCATGAGTGGGTTAAGAATAACCTTTGTAAGTTTGTTTGTTAAAAACTTTACCCAACTGGGCTGGCGCGAGTGCAACTCTGAGACAGAGCGCCAACTAGCACGCCCTCTTTGGAGGATTTCCCCCATTGGCGCGAGTGATACACAGTGAAACCACGCCAATGGAAAAAGGGCTATTTTTATGGGTATTTTGCAGAAGGTGTCTTCAGGGCATATGAAGTTCATGTTTAGGGGAATACAATGCAAGTGTTTCCAGGTCATGTCACTTTTCACAGGTCCTGGAACAAGTCCTCCAAGGTGTGGGAGAAGGGGTAACAAGGACGGTGACAAATTACTGTGTAACAGTTACCTCGTGTAACCAGTTTTTCCATCGCTCTATCTCTTCATCAAAATCTGATGTACAGGAGCTTTCATGCTCCCATGAGATTCATCCATCCGCGGTAGGATTTACCCACTCTTGTTCTTGCGCGGTTATCTTGTAGATGCAGTCTAAGTTTTCATCACTTTCATAGTCGTACACTGGCTCTGTGTAGTGCGATCCTTCTGCAGGGTCCAAAGGTACGATTACACACAGAGAATTTTTCTCAAAAATCATCTTGCGCTTCTTCAGATTTATCACCTGTTCATGTTAGTGGCCCAATCTATTCCTAATTGTGTGTGGTAGGGATAGCTGTCATCAACAATATATATCACGTCAAAGTCTGTTAGCACGCTTGCTCCTTCAATATCCATAGTGATCCCCAACAATCTCCCCATAGGTACGATCTTTTGCTGGTTCACCATTAGCATCTACATAGGAGACCATTGCAGCATAGGCCTTCCCATGCGCTTGCATGTCTACTTTGGTAGAATGTTCACGTCTGATCCTAAATCCAGAATCACATGGTCCATCTCATATTCTCCAATTTGCGTGGTCAACCTCATTTCTCTTCTTGTCCTCATAGCATGCTTTCCAATCTTCAGGACTATATATCGACGAGTTTACCCTTCTGGACTCACTAAACTAATCAGACGAGGAAAGTAGACAATACAATTGCATTCAATATTAGAAAGCGTGGTTTGGCAACAGTCATTCCCTTGAAGATGGCACTCCCTCAAATAAAGCTTCCTTGTGATGACCTCTCAATATGGATCCTACCATCCTATGAGTTTAGCCTAAATATCCCGATGTTCTTGCATCTCTGTATCCTAACACTCTTTGGTGTTCATGAGTCTAGTGCTACATGGTTAAAATCGTTGTCATGCCTTCTATTGTTCAAGGGTTAACATTTTGTTTCCTCCATCAACCCATCAAGCATATGCTTTCATCATGCCCTGTATTGTTTAGACCCAATGCTCAAAGATTCATAAAAAACAAGTCATTCTTGTCTCGTTTTGTGCCGATTGATGTAGGACACATTATTTCCTACCTTTTGATAGGTATCTTCCTATTGACTTCAACACTCTATCTAGGAAGACAACCCAGAAACACATTTAGTGCCTTGGTACTTGTAGACATTAGTGGTAGGTCACCTTGTGTTTGATCATGGGTTCTCATTATTGGCTCCTAGTTAAGCAATTCTACAGGTGTTCGACTACAAAAACATCTTTCACACTCGTTAGATTGTACTGTGCATCTTGGAGACCATGACCGTTATTTGTGGCCTTCCTCGCGTCTGTTAATGCTCTTTGTTATTGACTGGTAATAAGATGATTTTTTGCATGTTCACCATCAACACATATATTCACATGTATCGATATATGCTGCTCGGTGAAGCGAAGGTCAAGACCTTGGGTAGAGGCTTGCAACAATCAGCCTTGCTTCCTCTCCCAAGTTGCATGTATTGTTTTTTGGAGACATCTCATCAGAATGATCCTATTATGACACTGGATCTGCATTGTGCTTATCAGTGGCCAACATCGTCATGTCTCTTTTATGAGAAAATCACTCTGACATAGCTACTAAGCTTGGGAATGCCCGACTCAGGACATGATTTTAGTAGTTTTATATATATGTGTTGTATCAGGTTTCCCGTACCACCCGAAGCTTCGATCCTCTCTCACTTTTTGTCGAAGAAGGAAAATTACAGTTAAGTAAAGTATTGCATCCATCATCGTAGCCTCTGATCTCACACTTTAGGGGGCATATGTTATATAGCAAAATGACCCCTCATCAGCTCAAAGGGGAAAGACATGATAGCTGAAGCAAAGAAGAAGATCACATGCCTTGTTTCCACGCTAACGCTGGCTATACACTGGAAACCTCCTTTATAAAGCTTTTCTATAAGCCTAAGGGTGCATTAGTGACCCTACTAACTCTAGTTGTTAGTTTGAGAACAATGTTAGTGGATCCTAATGAAGTTCTAAAGGTCAAAGGAGTGAATTGACTCATAAATATCTATATATTTGCTCCTAAATCTACTCAAGAAAAGTAAGGAAATATCTCAAGTTCGACCTATTTGGGGGATTTCTAATCCTAATGAAGGAGGCAAATGGGAAAGAGCTGAAAAGCATGCCAACTTCATTGCTTTTACCCTAAGGAACTCATGGAGAAACTTGGCAACCCTAACTCAATTGCTACATAAGCAAAGCTAGGGCTATGGTGATAGAGGTCAGATCATTTGAAAGGATAGATTACTTGATTGTTGAGCATAGTCTCAAATCTAAGCATAAGAAGTTTGTAAGAAGGGAGAGAGAGAGAGAAGCTGGAGGGGTAAGGGAAGGCTGATGCAATAGATGGTTGTAATCACTCTTCCAACATTAATATAGAACTACAATTGTATTGTGTACTCCGTGGTGTTGGTACTATCATTCATTTGTTTGTTTGTTCAATACCTTTTAGCATGAGTAGCTTAGTTATGTGTAAATAGATGTCTTTTATATATTCATGTATTAGTTAACAAGGTTGTATGGTATGATTGTGCTTGTCTATTCTATGTGCAGGACTTGATCTGGAGCTGGCTCAGGGGACTTCCACCTAGATTCATTGTGCTTTCCAGCAAATCTACACGGAGGCTTGAGGTAATCCATATGTTTTTCTTTGATACTTAGTTAATGTTTATGGACATGCATGTAACTTTGTGACGGTTACAGATAATCTTACAGTTTACCAAGGGTCCTGGGAAGACCCTTGAGGGTATCTCCATTCTCCATACACCATGCATTTTATCCTGTAGTAGCCCCCTCACTCCATTTGGCCGTTTATTCATCGTCAAATCATGAACAATGACTTTAACGGTCACTTTTCGGCTGCCCTGCGTGGTTTCTCCCTTGGTAGTGCAGTTCTCTGCGCATTGTGGTGGAACCTGTGACATTCCTTTGTTCCACACAATTCTCCCCTCATGTAGCTCCCCAACCTGGGCAGTGTATTTTATAGTCTCATGCCTCTTTTTAGCTACTTGGAGCGCTAAGAATGTGCTTCCCTCATATTGTCACCTAGCTGGATCACTGTTGTATGGCTTCAATCAGCTTCCATTCAACTTCCCTGGGAAAGGTTCTCCATTCAATTTGACCAACTGAACTGTTCTACTATTGGTAATCTCCTTGATGACATACGACCCTGGCAAGTGCATCCTAAATTTCCCTGGAAATTTATCAAATTTGTTGTCATATAACAAGACCAAATTAGTTACCTTGAAGGTGCGTAGTTTGATGTGTCGATCATGCCATGCCTTTTCGTGCTTCTTTTGAACTTGTTGATGAAATCAAGCTAGAAATTGGTCCTCCTCAAGCTCCACTAGTTGCACGAGCCTCTCTTGCATGGCTCTACGATCTTCCATTCTTATGAGTGCTGTTATGCTCAGACTAGGTACAATGTATTCCATTGGCATCACATCTTCTATGCCATACATGATTCTAAAAGGTGTTTGTCCAGTCAGCTTCTTGTAGGTCATTCTATAGGCCCATAGCACCATAGGTACGTGCACATCCCAGTGATTTCTCTAAGGATTCGAGACCTTCATCAGCGCGCTCTCTAGTATCTTATTGAATTCATCCACCATCCCATTAGCCTACAAATGATACAGGGTACTTTTATGATGATACACCTAAAATTCCCCTGTCGACACGCTGATTTTTTTGTTAAGAAAGTGCATAGTTCCATCACTCATCAAGATCTTTGGACACCCGAATCTTGTTAGGACATACTCAAAAATAATTTTTTTTACTTTCGCGCCTGTGTCGTCCTTCACAGGATGTACCTTCGCCCATCTGGTCAAATAGTCAATCGTGGTGATGGTGTATTACACATCTGTCTTCTTTCCTTGAGGCTTAATTTGTCCCACAAAGTCGTTTGCCCATTTTTCGAATGCTTGTAATGTCACCTGCGGCATCAAAGACAGCTCATCCCTTTGCGATGGCTTGCCAGTTGTTTGACATGCATCACATGCCCTAGAATATGCTTTTGAACGCTTATGCATAGTTGGCCACCACAACCTAGTGCGTAGAATTTTCTGCGTTGTCGCTTTCCTAGCATAATGTCCTATGGAGCCCCTCCATGAGCCTCAACAAGGATGTTTCTTCATTTAAAGACAACCACATAACACCACAATATTTCATCTGGCCCCATTTTGTACAAGTGCTCGGCAATGATAGAAAAGTATATTATGTGCACTACCAGTTCCTTCTTTTGTTGGCTTGTATAACCTTTTAGAGCCGATCCTATCGTCAGGAAGTGGATAATATCTTCAAAGTGACTGTACGCGATGCACACCACAAAGAGCTATGTGTCAAGTAGTCCTTCCTCCAGATTAGTAGGTTCCTCTCCAGTTTCAATGTGCGACAGATGATCACGTCCCGCATTCAGTTGTCCTAGCTTAACAATAAATTCAAATTCATACTCTAGAACAACAACAACCATCTACATACCCCCCCCCCTCCCCAACATAGGCTTGTTGACTAGGTACTTCAACGTAGAATGATCCAGATACGTCTTAAAGTGTTTGCCCAACAACTAGTGCCTGAACTTCTAAAGCGCATACACCATAGCTAGTCCTTCGTGCTCTGCTATGGAATAATGTTTCTTTGCTTTAGACAACTTCCTACTTGTGAACGATATAAGATGATCCAGTTCTCCGTGACCAACCTGTGTCAGCACGGCCCCCAGCGCAATACATGATGCATCCATGTGCACATGAAATTCCTTCTTCCAATATGGGAAGACTAGGATCGACACGGTGACCATTTTCTCTTTAAGCTAATCCAGACTCTTGTGACATTCATCATTCCAATATAATGTAGCATCCTTTTTCAACAATTTCTCCATAAGCGTGGTGGTCTGGGCATATCTCTTGATGAACTTCCTATAGTATCTGGTATGCCCTAGAGTTGCGCGTAGCTATTTCACCCTCCTCAACACTTCCACATTGATTATTACTGTGAACTTCATGGAGTCTACCATCAATCCCTTTCTGCATACCACATGAACTAGCAAGATCCCAAAAGGGACACAAAATAGACACTTCTTTAGATTGAGCATGATCTGGTATCTCCTACATGTATCTAGAATCAAGCACAGAATTGCCACATGGCGCTTGACCAATCCAAACACTATCCAATCATCAAAGTATACCTCCAAAAATTTATGAATGAAATCTTTGAATGCGACAATGACTACACGCAAAAATATCGCTGGCGCATTCTTCAGCCCAAAAGGCATTACAGTGTATTGAAAACCTCCCCATTCAGTTGCAAAGGTTGTCTTGCTTCTATCCTCATGTGCAATTTTGATTTGATGGTACCCAGAGAACCCATTAGTGAAAGAGTATGCTTCTTGGTCGCCTACATTATCCAGGACCTCGTCAGTGAACGGGTTTGGGAAAAGATCATGAACATAAGTGTCATTCAATTTCTTGAGATCTACCCATATCCTTATTTCTTCCTTCAGTTTCTTTTCCTGAACCACTATTGGGCTCACCCAATCAGATTCTTCCACTGGTTCAATAATACCTACTGCGAGCATCTTATCTAACTCAACATAGACCCTTTCCTTATACTTCGGGTTAAGGCAGTAAAGTCTTTATTTCATAGGTTTGGGTGATCTTCATGACACCCAGGTCTCCTATTATTCCCTTCAGATTAGAAAACTTCGTGGGGAAAAAATCCTGGTATTCATGGAGGAGCTCAATGACCTTATCTACTGTCTTGTCGTCCCAATAGTCCCTAATCTTCATAAATTTAGGCTACGCCTCTGTGCCAATGTTAACATGTCTAGTTTTCAGGGGTGTGGTTGTGTCTGGATTCTCTATCTGCGGTCCTTCAAGCTTGCAGTGACCCTGAGTTTCCTGAATATTAATATTTCTAGGATCCGCGTCCTCTTCTTCATCGTTTATGTTATAGCGTTCCAATGCGTAGCTTAGCTAGGTAGTCAAATCAAGTTGAATCAAGTCCAAAGGATCCTACGATATCTTAAATATCGTTGCTTTAACCTCTTGTAGCACCGCATCAATACAGTCAAACCCATCCTCAAAGTTGAATGTCATTATAAACTCCTGGTGCAAGATGTCCCATTCTTTAGTGCCATGGCGAAGCTTTGTTTCCAAGTACCAATTCATTGGTATGACATCCAGTGTGTGACAAAAAAGATCCACCCATTCAAGTTGGGGCTTTGCTCCATAAGCCTTATTCCATTTGGCCAGGTGATCACATAGATCATCCCTTCCACCATACTTGTTTGTCATCCGTACGTTTGGCTGTACAAAATGTATTCTCATCATCCTCCTATATTCATACCAATCACCTAAATTATCCTTGTGCGTACCCCACCATCTTCCAGGTGTAGTGTGCAATGCCTAATCCAAGGCCTGGAAGCGATGCTTCTCTGACACTTCTCTTTCAAATGCATCCAAATATATATCCACATTAGTCAACTCATCATAAGAAGGCAGATTCCTTACTTCTGATGACATGCAGTGCAATGATTTTGTCATCATATTACAATGCAACATAGATACTTCATGCAGTCGGTTCTGCCAATGCTCTAGTTGTTCATCCAAATCTGATGTGTAGGAGCTCTTACGGTCCCATGCAATATGTCTATTTTCTGTTGGATTTACCCAGTCCTGGTGTCGCACCATTATCTTGTAAATCTAGTCCAAATTGTCATCACTTTGATAATCACAGATTGGTTCTGTATAGCGTGATCCTTCTGCAGGATCCAGTGGGACCACTATGCGGAGCGATTTATTTTCAAATATCATCTTTCACTTCTTCAAGTTGATTACCCCATTCATGTTAGTGGCCCAATCGATCCCAAGGAGTGCAGAGTGGGGATTGCTATCATCCACAATCTCTATTACTTCAAAATCCGCTAGTGCGCGTGCAACTTCGATGTCAATTGTTGACCCTTGCAGCCTCCCCATTGGGATGATTTTTTGTTGATTCACCATCCTTAAATGGATCAGAGACCACCAGAGCACATGTGTCCCCATTCTTTCCCATGTTTATTTTGGAAAAATATTCGCATCGGACCCCAGATCCAAGATAACTTGGTCCATTTCATATTCCCCTATTAGTGCGGTGAGTCTCATCTCATATTCATTCCTTGCCTTATGCTTTCCAAGCTTTCTGACTATGCACGGTTCACCAGTAGCGATGTCCTTGCTAGCAAACCAATTGATAAGTTCCTGCAGTCACTTCACAACCTTACTATGGTGGAGTAGTTTCATGCAGGTCTCTTAGAATGTGGTAATCATGGATGGGTCCATTTCTTCAACTGGTTTCTCTTGACTTCCTGAGGTAGAGGCCTCAGTGAAGCTTTTCTTTGCTTCTATAAATGTTTCTTTTGCGTGCTTTAGATAAATTCCAGTCTCCTTTTCTAGTGCTTTGCAGACCCACTCACCCTTTGCAGGTTGCTTCCCTTTATCTTCACCAGTCATCGTTCAACTTCATAGCATAATGTTTAGCTTAGGGTCTTCCTCGTGAGGCTCAGACCTCATCATCTAGAGGTTCTGCGTTGCTTATGGAGACTGCACCCCATTTTCACAAATCTTAGCCAACAATATAGGGAAATCCTCAGTTGCATGGTCAAACTGAGTACAATAGCGGCATGACAGCTGCATCGGATTTGGACAGTCTCTGACATAGTGTCATGGTCCTCCACAATTGTAACAAATAAGCTTCCCTCGGCCTCTACCAGTCCCCCCTCCACCTCGGCCTCGTCCGCGCCCCTGATACTCACCTCACGCTCCCCTAGCGCCTTGGCCTGGAGGTCACATTTTTCCCACATGCTATATGCAGGTGTCCTTTCCACCATTAATTTGTAACTACGACAATTGCGCTCGTCATGACCTATTGATTGATACATTATTATGGTGTCTGTATGAATTTCTGTAGCGAATGGAAAATTTTGGTCACATGTTTCCCAACTATTTGGCATATAATGCACCATAGTGTGAGCCATACACTTGGCCCTGCCATAGACTCTGGCCTTAGAGGCATTATTCCCCCTACTACAACATAGTCCGCAAAGACTGGACAATGATCCTTGTCATGCCCCTGATATTTGCGTTTTAGGAACCAAACTTCTTCACATGCCTTCGACCGAGCTATTCTATCTTTCTTCAGACTTTTCATCTTGAGGAAAAGGTTCACCTACTAAACCCCCATATTAGCATCCTGCGTTGGTGTCTCATGCTCTCATCGTGATTTCTAGAGCTTCTACCTAGGTCCCGATCTTCTTTTGTGATAGCGCAACCATTAGGTGGGGCAGGAGCAAGGCCATGAACCATTCACGGTGCTGCCCATTAGTTAGGTTCATGTTGGTTCTCGGATCGTACAATTCAATCTTTGATCCAAATCCCAGGGTGTCTCGCTAGGCTTCATCATGATCTCCTTGAATCCAAAAGTTTATTGCGCTTGAGACTTAGGTCTACTGAATTTGCTATTCAGCGCAGTTTGGATATCTACCAATGTGGACGTTGGGTTATTAGTATTGTACTTAATGTATGACATTAGTGCGCGGTCCTGCAAAGCACTAATCAATGTTTCTTTCTTCATTTGATTGTCCGTGATACCTTGATCTTCCCATACGACCTTCGCGACGAACCAAAAATAGTCCGGATCTTCATTTCCTATGCCCTTGAATATAGGTAGCTTTATGGAGTTCACCACATTGAACATTGGTGGAGGTGGCGGTGGTGTGGGCAATGGGGAGAGTGGTGGAGGTGAGGATGGAGGCTTTGTGGATGGATGGGAAGAGGATGGAGGCAGTGTAGGTATTCGTGGGAAGCCTTATCTTATCAACTGAATATCTCTTAGTGGAGAATCCTACGCTGCTCCTTCGTTGTTAGTCAAAGGAGGCTCAATCAACGGGCTATACTCAGGACCTTTTCTTCCTCCGTCCCTGAAAGACCTTCCAATTCGAGTAGCTCCAAACATCAATGTAACTACATGACCTACTTTTCAGAGAAGAGCATATTAATCCAAGTATTTAGTGATTTCAAATACTTACCTCATGGTCATTTGAAGAAGCAGCACTCTGCCTCGCTGTAGTTGACCAAAGTACCAACCGCGAAGTCATTTACAAACTCTTCTATGATACGGTTGGGCCAGTGATTGACAACATGTAGGATATTATCTTCAGAGGCTTCCAATTTCCATACTAACTTTGGGTTTGAGACAATCACATTGTCAAGCTTCCACCTTCTGTGGCCATCTTCCAACTTTGCGATCCACTTGTATAATTCAACTGGGAAAGAAAAAAGAATATTTAGTGTATTTTTGTGTAAAAATATTTGTCCAACCATTTTTCATTGTCAATTGCGATTCCCATTCTCTTGTGCCACGAATTCATGGACCTTTCTATCCAACCAGCCTTCGATCTGTTTCTTATTTGGGTTCCAATGATGTGACATCACACATCTCGTTATGCAGATCCTCGTCTCGACAACGAAAGCATTTGTTGGCTTGATGGGCCTTGACCCAGGTTCAATGTTAGTCAGCCAAGAAAATACCTACACCACTGGCCATTTTGACATCCGTCTGTGGAGCGTGGACTGAAGTCTCACTCAAAGCAGTATGGGGGGGTGTAGGAACCAAGTTTCCACACCCTGAGATGGTCATGATGTCGGTTTTTATACCTTAACTCCTTTCTTCGTTTAGATCGATAAGCCTTTAGGGCTTATCGATGTACTTTCTCTTCCATCTCTTAGAACCCTCATGAAGGTATATGATGGTCCTTAATGCAACCCTACCCAGTGGCTCAGTTACTTATGCGCCTTTGCTACTGTGATATTGTATAATTTCCTAAAGTATCTTAAGTGTTTGCCAAATTTACCATGTACTTAGGATTATCTTCACACCAACATATATCATTATTTTCATTCATATAATAGATAGAAACATATACATTCGAGAATCAGATTAGTATTATAACATAAAACCAGAACTTAACATAAAATAATCACATGCAATCCATAGAGGAAAATTTCACAGTAATTTTAGAATACTTCTCTTTATTGATGATTCAGATTTTCAATATAGACCGCGCACTTAGCTGCAGACTTCTACCCTAGGCCTCTGTGCAATCAGCTATAGAGCCTCTTCCTACACTAGGAATCTCTCTCTTAGCTCTTTACAAACTCATAAAGCACTTCTACTTAATTGAGTTATTCCTCTTAGACTCCTCTAAAACCTCCTTTTTATGCAATCCCATGGTCTGCGGACCAAGGGCAAATCTCTAAAACTGACACACCTATCTAGGCTAACAGTGGAAAACCATTTTCAACTCTTGATATATTCGCACTTCATGACCAAAAAATGTGGATACTTTACATTTCTAAATACAGACTTTGGGCCTTCTTCCCCAAAACTTGGGTTTTTAACCCCAAAATTGACCCCCAAGGGACCCGTTCCAAACATGGACATAAGTTGTGTTGAAGGCATTAAAGAAATTTTCAATGGAATCCAAAATCTCATTTTGTTAATCCCTAAGCCTAGGATGCTTTGTTTGGCAAATATTCCTAACCTGTCTCACAATGAGTTCAGAGTCAGTGAAAACACTTAGGTTGTGTACCTTTAAACTCTTGGCTAACTGTAGTCCTAGAAGAAATGCCTCATATTTTGCTTCATTGTTGGTAACTTCAAAATCAAGTGTACATGATTGAGTGATGTTTTATTTTTCTAGTGAGATTAATACTACCCAAACCCCTACTCCATCCTTTGTACAAGAACCATCAAATAATAGCTTCCACACATCAGTTTGATTTGATATAGGGTTTTCAACTACATCTTCAATTTTTACTTGAGATTCATGTATTTGATCTGAAGAGAGTTGAAAGCAACTAAAATATTGATCAATTGCATAGATGGGGTGGTTCCTTGGTTGATCTATTTTGCATAAAATGTGCACAAATCTAACTTCTCTATGCAACCTAAGTTGTTCTCCCCCATAAACCAAAATAGTGGCATAAGACATGTCCATATGAAAAGTTCCCCCTAATTTGACACAACAAGACCTTGAAAGGAGCATTCCAAATTTGGGAGGGATGTTAGTGACAACTATATCTAATACTATGATTTTTATTGGGATTTGGGAAAGAGTGACTACTAAATCCTTAATCAATCCTAGGCAAGGTACCCTCTTGGAATCAAAGGTGTATAAATAATGATATGATCTAGTTATGTCAAGATTTAATGATCCATGATGGTTTTTGGCATGGGATTATGTGATGCTCTAGAATCAAGCATACAATTATATAACATGGAATAATTTGTCTTTAGTGTCACATATAAAGGGGGACTATTTCATCTATCATATCTGAGCTAAGACCAAAGATAATTGCTAGTTTTTTATCCCGAGGCTATTAACATTGCTTTCAACATCAACAGAGGTGTTTTGTATCCATTTGGAAACTTGATTTTTATATCTAGGGTTTTTTGAAAGTTCTGAAAGTGGTATGGGGATCTTAATTGTTTATAACTCCTTTTCAACATTAAATGTGGTTAAGAAATTTTTATCAATTTGAGCTGTATCAGTTGACTGATTTAATGGTCGAATAGTAGTTGTTTGAGTCTCAAAAGCTTTAGTACAAGGTTGAATTGTTGGAGGTTGCTTAAGAGGTCTTCTGGGGCCAACTCTAGGTTTGAGATCATATCTTTTATTTAGCTCAATAATTAGAAATTCAGAGAAAGCATAGTACTTGGAAATCTCTGAGGATTCTTGATCTTCTTGAACTTGTTTATTCTGTGAAAGAAGAACAATAGTGGCTTGACTAGAAGAGGTATCCATATTTTTAATGTCTTCAGTGATAGTCATGATATTTTCATTAGGTTGTTGATCATGGATCAATAAAGGAGTTGGAACCTACTGATCATTACTAGGCCTTTGAAGAATATGCAATTGTGGAGTTCTTTTGTATTGACCTCGATTCTGATTTTGAGGTCGAATGACCGAATCTTGAACTGTTTTGCATTGAGTTTCAATATTGGAAATTATATTAGATAGATTTCTAAGAAGTGAAGTGATCTCATCAATTTTTGAATCTTCAGTTTTAGTTTTTGAAGAAGTAGAGGCCTCTTGACTAGATTTAATCTTTCTCTAGGCCTTTTCCTCTTTAGCTTTCAAGGTGGCTGAGGTAGCCCTATTTGGTTCCACCTCTATAGAATTAATCTACATGTCTTCAGGAGTCCTAGAAATTATTTCTCTCAACATTGCAATAAAATCATCTTCAAAGGCTTTTGAAAACCTAGATTTGGCTGCTACTACAGGGGGTTTCCAATCAGGGGGCATCTTATGGTAAAGTTTGTTGAACCTTTTAATAAAATCAGCTACGGGTTCACCAAATTTTTGTTTTATTTCTTCAAACTTAGTAAAGAAGTAAAGAGGGTATTTCTTCACACCCCATTGGTTTTTGAATATATTTGTTAACTCCTCCCATGACATAATGGAATTTGCAGGTAACTGCCTAAACCGAGTTCTAACATTTCCCTCAAGAGATTGGACAAACAACCTCATATAAAAATTTTCTTGTTCTATGTTCATATTATCTGCAAAATCAAGAAATGATTGAAGATGGTCCTCAACTAAGGAACCAATTTCTCCATTATACCTAGGAAGGTGTTTTAAATATCCATGAGGGAATGCATCGAGGTTTTGAGGCAAAACTAAAGGTGCATATCCTGCTTGTACAATGGGTTGGAATGCCATAGTAGAAGATGGTGCATGAGGTGTTTTTGTAGATTATGAAGAAGAAAAAGAGGAATATGGTGATAAAAAAGGTTTATTTCTGTGTGGAGGTGAAGAAGTAGGAGATAAAGAAGGAGGATATCTCCTAAATGACTTTAAGGGAGTCCTAATAACTAACTTCTGAACCTGTGGTGAATGTCCTCTTTTGTTTCAAAGAGTGGGTTGGAGTATACAAAGAAGGTTTCTTCAAGTTGTTTAGAAGTAGATGGGAATGAATGAATAGTGGGGGATATGAAGTCTGTAGGTTTCAATTTAGGTAAATGAACACCCAATTCAACCTCAGATTTAGGTGATCCTAATGGTGGTGAGGGTTTCCTGACATGTTTCAAGTGAGTGAATAAGGAAAGCTGATTTAAAATCAACTCCCTTACCTAAAGGTTAAGAAACCCTAGGTGATAATTGTGTCCAATCTGGATTGGATGGAATGTTCCTAAAGGGATCTAATGGTAATATGACTTCAGACTATAGGGATGAAGAAGAAGAAGATGGTTGAAGTCCTCTTTTGGAATTGGCCCTTCTCACAAGTTTTTCTGGATCTGACAGAGGACTAACTGTGTCAGATTCAGAATGGGATCTAGCGTGCTTAAAAGGTTCCAGTTTGGCATAGTGGAGTTGCCATGTGAAGAATTTTGACCTATCTAGACCTTTAGTAACCATTAAAGGAATAGGATTTATATTGTTGTCCTAGGAAAACTAATCAAATTCGAGTCCTCGACAACAACGCCATAATGATGTTGTACCTCTGAGATGATAATGGTCAATTAATCATCGCAGAGCATCTAAGATATTTGTTTTGGGGTTTTGAGTTTTGGTTTTTATGGACGATCAATACATAAAACAAATTATAAGGATGATGTATTTAACCCTTTTAGATAGTACTAATAAATAACCAAAGGGCTTCTATTTAACTTCACACAGTGATTTAAGTTGATAAGATGTGCAGAAGGAATAATAAGGAGATATGATTACTTTAAGTTTCAGATAGAAAGATAAATCATCACAAGTGGGAAAAACTTTTACCAATGTTTAGAAGTTAAACAAAGAATCTTAGATAATTGTAAATAAATTTTAACAAATAATTAAATTAAATTAGTTTCAAAGTTTCAATAAGATCATTACTAATATTAACATTAATATTAATTAATATTAATAATAATCCTATTTATATTATTGAGCATAGTATTTCATAAGTTATAAACCAATTCAAATTACTTAAATAAGAGGAATTTTTATAAGAAATTTCCATTTAAGAAGATTGACAAGATTCTTAGTTAAAATTAAATCAATTTATAGATCATAAATAAAAATAAAATCTAAAAAATTATTAAAGATATCTAGGAACAACACTAATATTGAAAATTAGTGTTAATTAACACTAATATTGAGATTAAATCTTAATCATTAATTCTAGATTAATATTAAAACCAATCTAATTAATTTATTCTAAAGTAAGAACAAATCCAAAATAAAATTAATTTAAAAAAAAGCAATATATAAAAAATTATATATAAAAACAAATATAAAAACTTTAAATTTATTTTTAATTATCAATAATTGAAATTAATTAAAACATCATTTTCATTCTTATAATATAATTAAATGTTAAATTTAAATAATTTTATTCTTATTATATAATTAAATTAAATCCAAATATTATAAAACAATTATGGCATAGTCGACTTCCATTCCCATTACATCTCTTAACCGTATTTATTCATTCTGACGAGATCTGTCTTACACAATTACTAATCTATCTTGATGATGAGCCATGGTGGATGGCTCGAAACATCGATTCAAACAATTATGGATGCGAGAACTCCGGAAGAAAACTACACACAAAGTATTAATCGAAGAAGCCTCAAAACAATAATTACAAAAAACATTGACAATTTTATGATTTAGAGGGAGCCTTTCACACAAATAGTCTAATATCTCAATCTATTTATAATAATAACTCCAGAGGGAATTTTAAGAATAAACGTAACACATTTATTCTCACCTGATATCTTTGTAAAACTTAAACATATGAAAAAATTAACAGAATGACTGGAACACATGAAAGACTTACAAAATAAAATGAGACTGTATGATATCAAATTCAGAATCCTTTTCTTTATTAGTAGTGATCTAGAAAGAGCTTTTACATCAATTCTTTACAAAATTTCTTATGGAAAGGTACCACCTTTAATAACTCATAGAAGAGAGTTATTTATACTAGTTTGGATAGTAAGCATCAGTAGTGCCTAGCCATGGCCTTCCAAGGATGAGAGAATAACCATTGAAATTGGTCTTAGGTTTGAGAACTAAGAAGTTAGTAGCAGGAATCAATGGAGACTATCACATCCTCAACCACTCCCTCGGGAGCTACTGTGGATCTATCTGCAAACTGCAATTTTGTTGTGGTCTTCCTTAATGGTCCTTGGAGATTCAGTTTAAGCATAGTATCCTTAATCATCACAACTATTGCAGCCCCAAGATCAATCAAGGTATGGAGTACAATGATACCATTGATGTGCACATCTACCACAACACTTCCAAGGTCTAGATACTTTAGGAAAATCAATCTCCCTAACATTAAGTTAAACAGTTGTCCAATGAAATTAATGGTAGGGATGTCTTTCTTTATCCTCCCAAGATGTTTGAAGCATTTCTTGTTGATTAACTTGTTGTAGATGGGGACATCCTTCATAGCTTGGAGGAGTGGGTTTTTAACATGCACATTTTTCAATTCACCTAGAAGTTCAATCTCTTCTGGGGTGTGTTGGCTAGGATGGATTAATCTCTCAGGAAAAGGAGGTGGATTGGGTTGAGGAACATTTTCTTCCTTTTCCTCTTCAAGCTCATTAGGTGGAGATGGAGGTTGATTATCTGGAAGCACTCTTCCATACCTCAGGTTTATTTCTTGAATTTCCACAACATAGGCAGGGTAAGATGTCTCTCCACTATATACCTATTGTTCCTACTTATTGTTCGAGTTTGAATTTGGTTGAGTAGACATATTAGGTTGTTTAGGTGGAGCAAGGTGAAGGTGTTATGGTTGAGATGGAGGTTGAGGTAGTAAGGCTGTAGATTGGTCGTATGGAAGCCTCCACTCTTGTGATGGTGTATTTCACTGAGGTTGTGGGGGAGCATATGGTTGAAATGATTGATTGGCAGGCTGGGAATGGTATTGAGGTAAAAACGACTAAGGAGAAGGTGTGGACCATGAAGGATGAGAAGGAGGACACCAAGGAGGAATGGATGCATTCTAGTTAGGGTTGCAATATGAATAGGACACCCCTTACATGCCCTGTTGGTATGGTCGAGGTCCTTTAGGTCTGCTTTGGTTGATATATCATATTTTTTCAGTCACACCTTCAGTTCCTTGATAAATAGCTTTCTATCCAGAAAGAGAAGGGAATTGGTTGATGGAGGAGTTCTCCTCATTGGCCGAGCAGATATCTATAAGATTCAATGGAAATTCATTTCTAGGGTACCTTCTAGTGCATCTAGGGAAAAGGACAACTAAGGATCTTTCTTCTTTCTCCTGCTTCCTCTTGATTTTAATAGTGCCTATTTGTAGAGCAAGGCTATGCATCATTTCACTCTTAAAGTCTTCCAAAATTTTCTCAATTTCACTTTTGATCGATGTGTTGGAGGAGGATGAAGTGGCCAAAGATTGACTAGACCTACGCTTCTTTCTAGCTGTCCTAGAAATATTTTTGAAAACTATCTTGATATTATCATAAGATAAATAGTAGATATCCCCTCCCAAAAACATGTTTAGGGTTTCTAGGAGATCTCCCTTGATCCCTCTAAGAAGGACTAGCTCGAATGGTTCAAGATCGAGGGTGCATTTGGCCCTTTTGTAGCTAAGTTAGAACCTTTCCTCATAATCTTCCAAATATTCATCATGTCCCAAGTTTATTCTAAATATTTCCTCTTTGGTGTCCTTGGACCTACAATAAACCCTATACTTGTTGTTGAAGGATTGTTTCATTTGAACCCAGGTAATGATGTTTTCCCCAGGTAAACCCATGAATCAACGTAAGGTTACATCCTTAAGGGTGGATGGGAGAAACTTCAACTTCTGGTCTTTAGAGGTATAATCATAAGTTCTGCAGATGAAAACAAGCTCAAACAAAAAAGTATTAGGGTCCTCTAACATTAAGCCATGGAAGTGAGGAAAGGTATAGGGGCTTATGTTGTTCATCCTGTCATCTCTATTAATTTCTCTGATGGGAAAATCACCCTCAGTTCTGTTTTCAGCTCCATTTATGTTTTGAATCCCATTTCTATTTTTTAGCCATGGCGTAGATTGGTGGAATGGCTTCTTCCCCAATAGGCTCTTCAAAGAGCTACGATTGTTCACCTAATGGGTCCTTTAGCTCATAACCATTGAAGAAGAGGGAAGGTTGGCTATTTGATGGTGTGGGGGTATTTGGAAAAAAAATTCCTAAGTTGTCTCTACTCCTAACATGAAATTATTATTATTATTATTTATTATTATTATTATTTTTTATATTTTTTCAAAACTACTTGCAGAATGGAAAGAAAGATGAATTTGTAACTATTTATTAAATGAAACTACTTTCATAATAGAAAGAAAGAAGAAATTGAAACTATATATGGAAATTGCAACTAGTTGTAGCATATATTCACTGAATGTCAAATAGAAAGGAAATCATAAATCACATCTACCTAGGCACCTCCTCGACAACAACACCAAAAAGTGATAAGCCCTAGTATTGTAGCTAGGATGCTACAACTCCTAGGGTGATGAAATTTACTTGATCAACCCGGGGTTCATAGAAACTTGGAGGTGGCAGTGCTATATGCACAACAAATGCAACAATCTAGTGTTGTCACTTCTCAACTGGGGCGATAAACCACTAGGGCTTTTCAAACCAATCCTCTATTGACTATAAGAAGGTTGAATACTGATAGTGAATGTAAAGCTAGCATTAATGCAGAAAGTAAATGCTCACCTATGTTAAGGAAATGAAATTTTTGAATAGAAGGTGCTATGAAATGACATGAAATTACCTAGCTAATAATTAACACACATTACTTGTAGAAGAAACCTAGTTGAACCTTGCATTCTATAATCTAGTTATTTGGACTAAGTAAGCATGGAAATGATACTAAGATTTCTAAGACTGATGTTTGCATGCACTAGCTAAATATTGCATAACATATTCTTTCAGTTTTCAATTTAGAAATGTAAATGTTAAATTAAACAAGTTGATCTTTTGCAGTGGAGGAAGATATCGGAAAACTGGTCAAAAATGGTATTGAGGGGTATGGAGGTCAAGTTGAAGGCCTACCTTGGGCTCTGATCATCATTTCTACCCAAAAACATTTGAAACAAGTTGCTATATGGTTTCCTATAGTTTCTATAGGATTTCTTATGGTTACTACAAGATGTCCTGGTTTACTAAAGGAAACTTAGCTGAAATCTCCAGGAAGGTAGTGTGATGTAGGTTAGTTCCCTCTATGGATAGAGACAACCCCTCTATCCCTAGAGTGGGTCTAGTCACATCAATACGAAGACAATATCTAATTCCTTCAACAGTTATCGTTGAAGAGGCCTACCTTATACCAATGTTTGATGAAGTCTTTGTCTTGTCGCTTCAGATATCTCTTTCTTCTCCTTAATGAATGATTCACCTGAAACAACATATGAAAATGAAAAAAACACATAATAGAGCACACCAACAAAATATCTACTTATAGAGTCAAGGAACCATAAGCTATCAACATACTTTTCATACATGATATTGGAAATAACCATTGATTGTATTAATATAAACAATAGTAAAGCTTACAATCATGCCTTGATGTCACAAGCTTCCTTGAAGGGTTCGATCAATATGTCTCCATAAGCATTCACTCTCAAAGGTCTCCCAGAAATACTGATGACTCTCTCTCACCCAAAAGCACAAGTATGGAACTAAGACAATCACAACAAGGCTTCCTTCTTACAAAACCATTTCACACTATCAATCTAGAACATGAAAGGATATTCTCATGCCTCACAAACTATTGCAAGGCTATCAACAATCCAAACTGTAAGCTATCAATCCAACAAACCAAGAACTAGCTAACTAAGAACTAGTTAACTTCCAACTTTCATAGCCATGGAGGATGATTTTATAAGAGGAGAAGCCTCCACAAATGAGGGGAGAGGAAGCTCATCTTCATGGGATGTTACTCAAAAGGCAGAATCACCATCTCAAATGAGGAGGCGAACTTCTTTGATCCAACAACCAGCTACAGAACCACCTAGAAGCATTCTGTTTGAACTCATTCCCCATATCTGGGTCGTCACATGTCAAACACTGAGATTCGAAGATGGTCACAGGTCAAACATTGAGACTGAGACACAACATCGCGAGGTGTTAGCTCATTATGGGCTATCGTCGCAGGTAGGATATTGATGACCTGAGACGATTTTGAAACATGGGTAAAAAGGGGTGAACTTCAGAATTAGTGAGCTTAGGCAATCTTCTTGAGTAATATGGAAAATTTGGACACATATTTTGGTATATGGCAAAGAGCAGATGTCATTCAAGGACCGACTCTATCGAGGATTAGGGGATGCGGGGCTGGTGACAAAATATTGTGTAACAGATGCCCCTTAAAGCATGAAGGATGAGAGAGTGGGAGGGGTGAAATACTGTACAAAACCATAACTGAACCAGAACACCATCATAGAGAACCTATAGATGCAAGTACAACTGATATCTCTGATAGTGAAAGAAGTACATGTAGTCGAGGTATGGACACAACCATCTAGTCAAAAATACCATATGAAAACATAGGTATGGTCGCAGCCATCCAATCAAAAGAGTCATGTATAAATAATCCACGCAATCTGGACTTGTGTAATCTGAGCCTAGTGTCTTGAATCCTGACCTATCCATCGTGCAATTTCTAATATGCGAGTAAATATGTCGAAGTCGAGCATACTAGAAAATCACTTGATTACCAGCCAATGATGTGAACCATTAACAAGTGTGAGAGAAACCACTAGTAATGTCAATGGTTCTCAAGGTACTGCTAGTACAATCCACAAAGTGTGAAGAATGATCTGGAGTCTAACACTTGTGAAATCACCTAATCGAAGACCAATAATGCAAGCCTATCGTCGAATGAAAAGAACTTGACATTGAGGCAAGCAAGCTCCAAGGTACCCAAAAGGAGTCTCTAGATCAACTTCTTGGATAATGATTTGATGTCAACAGGAAGCGATTCGTCATAGGAGGGCCATAATATTTCCCACATCAATGATGCGAGACATAGGAACAAGATGAAGACGGATGAAACAGAAAATTGGTGGAGGTTGTAAGGGTGCAAACTGCATAAGGATTAAGCTCTTGAACATATCGGTGACAGGACTCTGGAATGCGGCAGCATTTTGGTACAAAGGGATCGAAGGTCATGTGGATACAGTAGGGATCAAATGGAATGAGGGAAAATGAAGAACCCAAATCCCGGAAGGCCAATGATGAAGTGAGGATATCCCAAACTTGGTGAGAAGCAAAAAAGTGTCGATGTTCAAGAGCGACAAGGTTCCGTCGGTAATCAACAAAATATTTCCAAATTTTCCCCCACCATTGCTGGTGAGTACCCCAATTACTTTTGAAACAAAAGCTTGAAGGGGATAGCATATTCTTGCAATATAAGTTTGTCCTTTAGACAAATCCAACCCAATGAAATTTTAACGAGCCCTAGGGAGGAGAAGCTCAGGTCTCATCATGGTGACGAGTCCAATGTTGTCAGGGTTTAACAACTTTGACATAGGTAAAACTTAGAGTCTTTTTCATATTTAGAGAGTTTGAAAAAGACACTGAAAAGAAAACTCCAAATGGGCCCTTTTTGTAAGTTTGTATCTCTTGAGCTCGAAAAGGTAGAAAATGATACTTGAGAGAACCGCTTGACCATTCCAATCAAGGAGTACTTTTCATAAATAGTGCCTCCAATCTGATAAAGTAAAAAAATTATTGGATACACGACGATTCACAACAATCAACGAGCTTGAAACGATAAGGGATCGGAAATATTTTCGTGTTTCAAGGGTCATAAAAGAGCTTGAAAGCGGACCCCCCATTTAGTCCTTTATGAGTCAAAAGGGAAAAATACTCGGCAATCTTTTTAGCTTTGACAAGTCAGAAAAGAGCTTAAAGGTGACTCATCCTAAAGGAACGAGTGGTATAAAGGGTAGCAACTGGTTTCGGTAATGGTGGAATTGCTCAAAACATGTAATGGTCAAGAGTTTGGCTAATAAACCCACTCAACGCTGCGGTTCCTCAGGAAAGGAAAATAAACCAAGTGAAAGCATATGATAAGACAAAGAGATGGCAACGATGGAATGAAGAAATCAGCTGATTAAAATGACAACCACAAGATGTAAATCAAGCGTGGGTTCATTTTTACACAAGCTTGAACCATGGAGAACTCTGCTTGGATTCAGTTTCATGTTTTATACAAGCTTGAAACGAAAAAATATGCTTGAATAAGTTTCGCATGCACCCAACATAATGATTCAAATCGAGGTACATGGCCCCCAAGCTTCATGTCATTCAACTAGGTGGATGGAATGAAGGTTCAATTTTGAGATCTTGGAAAGACTCGACTGGGATTTTATGAGATCTCAATCAAATATTCGATTGGGAAAAGGGATTTGTTTCATTTTTTTAATGAGGTTGACACAGTGAAAGAACTATCCTCAAGACATTTGTTTCATTTTTTAACGAGGTTGACACAAGATCAAGAACTCTCCTCAAGACGCCTTGATTCATTTTTTAAAGAGCTTGACACAAGACAAGGAACTATGCTCCATACTCCTTGTTTCATTTTTTTAACGAGGTTGACACAAGAACAAACCATCCTCGGGACTCCTTATTTCATTTTTTAACAAGGTTGACACAATAAAAGAACTATCCTCGAGACTCCTTATTTCATTTTTAACGAGGTTGACACAAGATCAAGAACTCTCCTTAATACAACTGTTCATGGACTAGATAAGGACGTGGCTCCCAAGAGGTCATCACTAGATAGAAGAACAATGCTCTAGGAGGAATACATGTCATCGGGTACGACGCCAGAATGGGTTCAAATGCCCTCAATACATGATGTACTAGATCATCTGTGTGATCATCAACGGAGGCGGAACAGGTAGCCACATAATTGACCTGTGGTGAGGAAGGTACTATTGGAAAAAAAGAGCCGATAGGGGATGGTGGCTGCAAAGGAGGTACTTGGAGACTAAAGAACGACAATTGATCTATAGTCACAATTCTTCCGTCATGTGGAAAAGAAACCACATGAAAAAGAAAAGAGACAAGAGCTCACATGACATAAATATAGTTGCGGCCAAGGAGAATATTGAAATCCAATGCACCTTGGATGACCATCACGTCTATGTATATGGTTCTACCTCCCAAAGTAATAGGGAACTTTGGAAGGATCCCTAAGGGTTGACTAGTTCCTCCATCGAAAGCCAATAGATTCTGGGTGAGAGGCACAAGTTGTGGGAGCCCAAAGCTTTCCAAGTAATGGAATACATGAGGCTAACAGATGCACCTTCATCCAAGAGAGAGCCAGGTACTACTATATTATAGGTGTGTACTGTGATCTGGAAAGACACATAAGATGGGAGGCAGAAAGCAGTCAAATGACTCCAATCGAAGGAAACAATAGAACTACTTGGTGGAGGTATCATATGATTACCCCCATGCTCTGCAGGAATAGAATAAGGACACTCCGGAGTAGTAGGGACAGGAGAGTGACTTTTGGATTCATGAGAATTTGAAGAAACCAGAAGAACATGAGCAATATGATCATTATGCTCTTCCAGAACAGAATGAACAACTGGTGGGAAAACCAAGCCGACACTCTCTTCGATCAATGGTTGGTCTAGAAAAGACATAACAAAGTCAGGCTTAGGAAGAGCAGGATGGGCAAGAGATGAATCCAAATTGATCTCTTTGCCAATCTTGGGAGAGTTAGAAGAAAGCCTCTGATAACCAACAGGAAGTTGGGGTTGAGGAACTTCCAGGCTTTCTGAAACTTTGGAAGCTTTATCCATGAGAGGACAAAGGTGAAGAAGATGTTCACCTTCACATACGCTATAGGGAAATATAATCTTCCCTTTCCTCTCACCATCACTAGCCAAGAACATAGCATCGACATGATCTCCAGAGGATGATGAGGATGGTCAATCCGAAATCAGATACCATACCTCCAAGATTTTGGGAATGCCAAGGTAGTCTCGGAGGAGATGATCACCCTTGCACAACTTACAAGGAAATTTGACCTTCTGTGGAGGAACAGAAGGTTTTCCTACCGGAGGTGCACTCAAAGCAATAGTTGCATGGTTGGCCTCTCGCTTATCTAACTTCTTCTTATTCATCTTCCTCTTCTTCTTCTTAGCCTCCTAGTTATTGGATTTGGAACTTTCACCAGGCGAAGTAGAAAAGGAGGGTGAAGAAATAGGGGAAGAAGGCAAAGGGTCAACCCTAGAATCATCGTGACATGATTCAAATGAAGGAGACGACAGAGCAAGAGTTGGGATGCTCAAGACCACCGAGGTTGGAAACAACCAAACAGGTAGGCCAATGCTTAACCTAGGCAGGGACAATGTTGCCGTATAAGGAGCACCAACATTTGCAAAAGAAGGAAAAGGACTAGGATTCCCATCTGTGGGAAGACCTTGACTGGTAGACTCTAGAAATGTTGCCATCAAAATTGAATTTAATAGAAACACCAACTATAACCAGGAATATTTCGTGGGTGGTTAACTTTACAACATTGAAACAAAGCTTGGCCTTTTCATATTTTAAGAGTTGAGAAAAGGATGAAAGGTGACTCTATTGCTTTCAAAGTTAATAAGCCTGAAAGTGCTTAGATGATCCTTTTACTTTTAGAGAGTCGAAAAGGAATGAAAGTGACTACTCTAGAATTCTAGGCAAAAGGTTTATGAGACAGATTGTAAAACTACATATACACCTTGGTAATTAAATGAAAGAAAAATGACCAAGGACTTTCCGTATGGCATTCAATCTTCCCAAATGCTTAGTTAGTGTGTTACGACTCGTAAGGTGGTAGACTCAGCTTCCTAAGGGTAAAAGGATCTCAACCTAATGGGGTCTCGCACCATATACGCGACGGTACGGGGAGCATAAGTCCGTACTAGCACTTATCGAGTCACAGAGGAGGAATCACCCAACCTTAGTGAAGACAACAACCACTAGGTTTAATGACTCTAGAACATGTCTCTAGCCTATGCTTCTAGATACGAGCATTAAGTTCCAATGTGTTGTTAGGTTAATTCAATTAATTTTAATAGTTGATCTTGAATTAAGTTTCGATTTCAAGGCCTTACCAGTTGTATTTCAACAATCTCTTAGAATGCAACTAGAATGAGTAAAAAGCCATTCCTTTCGATGAACGACTACCTAAATGAAGGTAAGGAGTTCATTTCCAAGTGAATGAAGACAATAACAAGAAAATGCAAGAACATCAGTGCAATCAAGTAATCCAATCAATAGGAAATAAAATGCATCTATTTCTGCTTATCTCGCAACTACTATGACACAAAATGAAAGATTTGAATTTCACTTTTCAATTCCTAATCATAAAGAATCTACTAATGCAAACATGCTTTCATTTTCGTATACTATATGAGTGCAATTGTTTTTTATTTTTGGAAAAAATAACAAATAAGATAATTCACAGCCTGACTGATCAAAAGGAAAATGTAATCTATGCTTCAATAGTGAATGGAAAGAAAATCAACACAACAAGCTAGTTTGATGACCAATAACTACAGATCAACCAGGAAGATGGGCAAGTAGCAAGAGAACAACTTCAAACAAGTCAACAAGACTGTCGTGGATGTAGTTCAAAAACTTGAAAGGACAAGCAACCCAAAACTAGCCAAGTCTTGATGGAATCATAAAATACCTAGGTCACACAGTCCAAAAATCCAAATTTCATACAAATGGAACCAAGAAGGACATGCCTCAGTAAACACAATCAAAACAATCTTAACAAGGTGAAAGAAATAGTAAAGGAGAAGCTACACTAGTCTATTTAGGAGACAGGGCTGTAGAAATTAACCCTACAGGAATCATCATAGGCTCAACAGTGAAAACCTGAGATGATCGCAAGAGTACACTTGTTCTCAGAGACATCATCACAAGAGTACACTTGTTCTCAGATATGTCGTCACAAGAGTACACCTGTTCTTAGAGATGGTCTGATTTCATGAATCATCGCAGCTGTATAAAGGGATATCCACGACGTACAACAAGGGTAAAGAGAATAGGAGCAATGCATAATAGTTGTTAGGAATTAAACAACGACGATCTCAATAAAGAGGGAAAACAAGGCCAAAACAGCAGAAAGACACCAAGCTTATCACTCAGATAGTGAGGTGGACTACCAGATCTACTCAAGTGATCCAAACCACTGATGGTTCAGTCCCAAAACAAACAGACACTATGCAACACACAAAAGGATCGCTAGTGGAGTCGCCAACTTGTGATGCAGGTTAGTTCCCTCTACAGATAAAGACAACCCCTCTAGCCCTAGAGTGGGTCTAGCCATAGCAAGACAAAGACAACAGCTAATTCCTTAAATAGTTATCATTGAAGAGGCCTACCGTATACTGGTGTTTGATGACATCTTCATCATGTTGCTTCAGATATCGATTTATTATCCTTAATGAATGATTCACCTGAAACAAGATATAAAAATGACAAAACACATAATAGAGCACAACAACAAACTATATACTTATAGAGTCAAGGAACCATAAGCTATCAACATACAGTTCATGCATGATATAGGAAATATCATGTATTATATTAATATAAACAACAACAAATCTTACAACCACACCTTGATGTCGCAAGCTTCCTTGATGGGTCTAATCAGTATGTCTCCATAAGCATTCACTCTCAAAGGTCTCCCAGAAAGACTGATGACTCTCTCTCACCCAAATGCACAAGTATGAAACTAAGGCAATCACAACAAGACTTCCTTCTTACAAAACCATTTCACACTATCAATCCACAACATGAAAGGCTATTCTCATGCCTCACAAGCTATTGCTAGGCTATCAACAATCCAAACTCTAAGCTATCAATCCAACAAACCAAGAACTAGGTAACTAAGAACTAGTTAACTTCAAACTACTCAGAACTAGCTGATCATAGCCATGGAGGATGATTTTATAAGAGGAGGAGCCTCCACAAATGAGGGCAGAGGAAGCTTATCTTCATGGGAGGTTACTCCAAAGGTGGAACCACCATCTCAAATTAGGAGAGGTGAACTTCTTTGACCCAACAACTAGCTCTATCACCACCCAGAAGTATTCTATTTGCACTAATTTGCCATGTCTGGGTTGTCATAGGTCAAACACTGAGACTCAGAGACGGTCGTAGGTCAAGCATTGAGACTCAAAGACAATGTCACGAGGCGTTAGTTCATTCTGGGCTATCATCGTAGGTAGGATACTGATAACCTAAGACAATTTTGAAACATGGGTAAAAAGGGGTCAAATTGAGGATTAATGAGCTTAGGCAATCTTCTTGAGTAATATGGAAGATTTTGACACATATTTTGGTATATGAAAAAGAGCATATGTCATTCAGGGACCGACTCTATCTAGGATCAGGGGATGTAGGGCGAGTGACAAAATACTGTGTAACAGGTAGGGAAGGTGAAATAAAGTGCTGAGAAGGCGTATGATGGTGGAATAAGGTATGGGGAAGGTGCACACTACCCAAGGATCAACTCAATTCTTCAGGATGGTTGGATTTCCTCAAGGTGGTTGTCCACGGTGGCTACGAAGCATAAATTGGAATTGGTGATTGGTATGATTTGGTGAGAGGTGGAGAAGACTTAGATGAGGCTGGTGGAATGATTTACTCCCTGCAGATAAAAACCTCCTGCAACAACTCATATTCATTTCTTCATTTATGCAATTATTTATGTAAACGTGGAAAAAATATGTTGAATTTGAGAAACTAGTTTATTTATGGCTAATGGATTAAATCTATGGAATGGAATGCTTTCTAATCTACAACAAACTCAAGAAACGAAAATTACAATTGTAGGTGCTTCTAAGAAATCATTAATAATGATCTACTAAAAAAGAAATCTTAAGCTATGTAATAAACAAAATATAAATTTTCTATTGGGGCTATCAGAGTGGGGCCCTCAAGCCATGGTCCCATGGGGGAGATGAGGATGAGGCCACTATCACAAGATTTTCTGAAGTATTTTCTTTCACTACTGTAACAATCATCTACTTATCCAACTAATGGAATACAAACTAACTAATTGAATCCTAATGAGGCCCTATGCCTTCTTATTTGTACAACTAAAGCTACCAACAAATTCCTTAAAATTAGGGAGGCTTGTCTCCCAAACTCAAGATTGACTTGTATTCAAATATCACTTGGATTTGCTGCCAATGAACTCGGTGGGCTTGGCTACTTGTAACTTGGAGCTAATGAGATCTGGTGGAGGAACCTTCGAGTGATTGAGGAGTTAAGGAAGGAGACCCAATCTCCTAAAATCCCTCTTGTTTGTCTACTTAGAGTTCCTGCACTTAAATTAGCCCAAAACTACTCCAAGTCTTGAAATTAATGCACATTAGGTCAGATGACATAACATATAACCTTTACCCTTCTAACTAAGAAAAATATAATAAAATATGTAAATAGATGAGAGAAAAGTTGATTTTAATAAGATGTAGAGTGGCATTAAGGCCCATATAATTTACCTATTGATGAGCCTCATCACATGCCAGGGAAAAGCCCCCTCGAGGGGAAAACCCAGTCAAATTAATTCTTCCTTTCAATAGTATTCTTTGAGATGCTTCAGCCTACACCAAGACCAAACTTTCCCTCCACACCATGTCAGCCTCCAAGATCTTTGACCCTTTCTAGCAATCTCAAATATGCAGTAGATCCCAACAACTTGTAGCATCTGACAGCAAAAAGCCCGTAGGAGACTTCGATCTCCTAAACCAAACCATGAAACAGAGAGAGAGGCACCAAAATTTCGTTTATCCTCTTCTCTAGAGACTCCCACAAGCTTGCACTTCCTTCCTCCTTCCGGTAATAGACTTCCCATTCCCCAACACTTCCCAAAAGATATTGAATTGTTTGAGAGAGTGAGTTCTTCAAATGACTTTGACCTCCTTCAACATATAGGCTTCTCGTGGGTCGAATGGGGGTCTTTAGGCCGACTTGATCTTCCTTAGGCTGACATGATGTGAAGGCAACATAATTCATATTTTACTTGATACAAAACCATTTTACATGATCCAAAAGCCCAAAAGGGGTCTCTTCGAAAATAAAATGACTTTATAAACTCAATATTAATCATAGGAGTCCACAATAGGGACTTTGAATAGTATAATGATGAACCATGCTTTAATAAGTCATTATTCTTTTGACAAGTACATTACATAATGACTCAAGTAAATTATTGAAGACCAAACATAGTTACTTTTTCCATCAGGTGGTACCCTACTTAGTGATAGTTGTATTTCTTTCATTTAGTCGAAGAACCCCGCATCACTAAGCACCTCATTCATCAATACTTAAATCATGATATGGAGGAGGTACACAAATTCAATGACCCATGCATACCTTAGCACCTCATTCAGCACCTCATTCATCCCATGATATTGTATTCAAATTATCCTAATAGTAGTCAATAAAGGGAGCTTTATCCATTATATTATTGACTTCTTTGCTCCATTGAGCATTTGTTTGTGTATTTATCTCTTGTTTTTAGTTTATATTTGTGTATGCATTGTTTTCACTATTTGCAATGCTTTGTTTATCCAAGTCTATTCACTAACAACACCAACTCTATTTGTGTTCCTTTGCAGGGAATAACCAACTACTAAAGAGGTGCCTTTTGGTAAACCATTTCCACAAAAACACTACCACATGGAGGATGTGAATGTGGCCACAATATTCCTTGTACTCTGAGGGTGAATCATGAGGAAGAAAAATTTCCTAGTTTTGGAAATGATCTTACTACATTGTTTAGCAAATATCAAGGAAAAAGCAGTAGGTGACACTACCTCTGGAATCCTATATAATTTCTTACCCAAATTAATAATAACAAAATGAAATCTAGACTCATATACAACATGACACTTCCACAAGTATGGTTGACCTAATAAAACATTGCAAACTTCCAGAGGGGAAACATTATACAATACCTCATTGGTGAAGGGCTTGATGCTATACAATAGGAAACACTATTGGCTAACATTGAGACCTTTCCCTTGGTGGAGCCATAAGATGGTGTATGGCTGTGAGTGTGGTGTTATTGGTAGCTTCAATCTCTTAAAGACCTGAATTGAAATTATGTTATTCTATCTTCCACTATCAAAAATGAACTGCACATGTGAACCCTTTACCCACATCAGTAAGTGGAAGAGACACTCCCCCACCTCTAGGTCCTCAGGTTTTTCCCTTTGAACTTAGTGGTGGATACCATCACAGTGGGTTCTGTGTTAATGATCTAATTTCCATTATTGGTTCCCTTGTTGGGCTTTGGCTCAGAATCATGGCATTCATCTGCCTCTGAGTCTTTTAACTCTGCTATGTAGGTTTTAACCCCGTACTGAAATTACCTACATACGAATTCTAAAACACAGAAAATAAACAATGAGAGAGAATAACACATAAAACACATATACATAGGTATTTTCCCGTGGATCCCAAAACCGGGACTACTAGCTTGATTTTTCATTATTTTCTTTTCAGTGTTACAATACATGTTTATATATGTTGAAGCATTCAATACCATGGACCGAAAACCATCACGTCCAAAATGTAGGTTTTAACCCGGTACAGAAATTACCTGCATACGAATTCTAAAACATAGAAAATAAACAATACGAGAGCATAACACATAAAACACATATACACAGAGATTTTCCCCTGGATCCCAAAACTGGGACTACCAGCTTGATTTTTCATTATTTTCCTTTCAATGTTATAATACATATTTATACATGTCGAAGCATCCAATACCATGGACCGAAAACCATCGTGTCCAAAAAACATGTATGAAAATCATGCACAAAACCATATGTGGGTCCGCCCAACCTAACATAGGGTCCAAAACCAAAATTATCTAGGGCACTACCCCGGACCCCATAAATGGGGTTACAGGTATGCCTCAAACCCACTATAACCCCCCCCGCGCGGCTACACAACCAACGCAACGAAGGGGGGCTCTGCCCCCCCTCTAACCCCCTTGGTTAACTACGTGGGCTAGTCATGGAAAGAATATAACACAACCCAACACAAAACCATGTACGAAAACCATGTGCAAAACTATAGGTAGGTTTGCCCAACCTAATAGAGGGTCCAAAATTTTTTCCCCAAGGCACTACCCTAGACCCCATAGAGAGGGGCTACCCTCCCCCGCCAAACCCCTTGTAACCCTCCCGCTACCTAATTGGTGCAACGAAGGGGGGCTCTACCCCCCCTCTAACCCCTCGATTAACTATGTGGGCTAGTCATGGAAAGAATATAACACAACACATCATTCTTCCACTTGTTGTTTTCTTTCCACAAGGGGCCACAAGAGAGATTAGTCATTTATCTAGCCCTGCAATGCCCATTGTTTCTGTACATCGAAAGAACTTCTTAGAGCTCACAGATTTTTTCAATGCATCTACAATATTCTTCAAAGTGTCCACCTCTACCAGCAACACCTTTTTGTCTTGTATCATATCCCTCACAAAGTGATATTGAACATCAATGTGCTTTGTCTTTGAATGGTAAGCAGGGTTCTTTGCCAAGAAAATTTCACTTTGGTTGTCATAGTCTATCCTTATAGCTCCCTTTACTAACCCCATATTTGAACATAATCTCTGAAATCAAATTGCTTCCTTTCTTAAATGAGTGGCTCCCATGTATTTTGCCTCTGTAGTTGATAGTGCCACAACAGATTGTTTCTTACTTATCCAACTAATTGCACCTCCAAATAGGTTAAACACATGCCCACTTGTAGATCTTCTCTTATCCATATTTCCAGCCCAGTCTACATCAACAAAGCCACGAATATCCAAATCTCTATCCAATCCTAGTCTTCCTTGGTAGCACAAAGCATAATCACTAGTTCCACGCAAATACCTAAAAACTCACTTCACCGCTATCCAATGCTGCTTCCCTGGTTTTGACTTAAATCTGCTCAATACTCCCACTGCATGTGCAATGTCGGGTCTCGGCCAGACCATCGCATACATCAGACTATCATTTGCACTTGCATATGGAACACAGAACATGTCCTCTTCAGCTTCTTGTGTCTTGGGACATTGTGAGCAGATAACTTTACACCTATAGGAATAGGAACCTTCACCGGTTTACTATAATGCATATTAAACCTATGCAATATTGTCTTGACATATTTCCTCTAGTTTAACCAAAGCTTCCTTTTTGCCCGATCACTTTTAATTTCCATGCTCAAAATATAGTTTGAAGCACCAAGATATTTCATGTCAAATTTGGAGGACAATTGGGTCTTCAAATCTTGGATAATTTCTTTTTTATTTCCAACCAGCAACATGTCATCCACATACAAGACCACATAAATAAATAGCCACCGATTAATTTAAAATACTTCTGGTGAAGCCAAGTCCCCGTATAAATGTATCAAATTTCTGATACCACATCCTTGGTGACTGTTTTAACCCATACAGAGACTTCTTTAACTTGCATACCAGTTCTTTCTTACCCTTCACCGCAAAGCCTTCAGGTTGCTTCATGTAGATTTCCTCTTCCAAATCCCCGTGAAGAAATGTTGTCTTCACATCCATCTGTTCTACCTCAAAAATCAAAAGTAGCAGCAACAGATAAAAGTAATCTAATAGAAGTTACCTTGGCAACAGGAGAAAAAATATCACCAAAATCAATTCCCGGCACCTGGGAATAACCTTTTGCTACCAAACCGAGTTGTATTTCTCCACCTTCCCTTCTGCATTTGTCTTCTTCTTGAACACCCATCTGCTGCCAATGGGTTTCCTTCCAGCCGACAACTCCAGCAGATCCCAAGCCTCATTTTTGTGCAAAAGATGCCATTTCATCAACCATGGCCTCTTTCCAGAGTTTTCCATCCTCTGAATCCACTGCTTCCTTCACAGTTCTGGGATCATCATCAGTAACAGACAAAGCAAAGTTTGAACAGAAAGCAGATGGACTATACCTTTCTGGCTGCCTTCTTTCTCGAACTGATCTTCTCACAGCTGGAGTTTGTGGCTCTTCATCTTCTTTCCTCCTCTTCTACAAAGTCTGATTCTTCCTCCTTTAGTTCAAACTCTATCTTCACAGGTTCCTTTGGTTGGACTTCATGTTTAATAACATCTTTCACCTCTCTAAACAACACATCTCGACTGTACACAACCTTCCTTGTTACTGGGTTCCAAAGCTTATAACCCTTTAAACCATCCTTATACCCAATAAAGATGCACTTTTCAGATTTACTATCCAACCTGGTTCGTTTCTCCTTTGGAACATGTACATATGCATCACATCCAAATACCCTCAGATGTGAAAGAGAGGGTTTCTTACCAGTCCATACTTCTTATGGAGTCTTATCATCCAACGCTGATGAAGGTGACCTGTTGACCAGGTAACATGCAGTATCCACCGCCTCTGCCCAGAATTCCTGTCCTGACCCGGCACCACTGAGCTTGCTTCTTGCCCTTTCCATCAACGTCTTATTCATTCTTTGTGCGACTCCATTTTGCTGAGGTGTATATGGAGTAGTCTTCTGCCGTACCACACTTCTTACAAAATTCTTCAAATTCCTTGCTGCAGAATTCTCCACCATTATCTGTCCTCAACACCTTTATCTTCTT
>APFE030828010.1:4402-16557 GCA_000404065.3 Pinus taeda
ATATATATTATTTATTTAAATATATATTTTTAAGAAATTATTTAAAGTTGTTAGTATAATTTATTTTATATCAATTTAGATCCATCTTAACCTAAGATTTCCCTTTTTTCTCTATCTCTCCTCTTTCTTTTTCTCTCTCTTCCCTCTTCTTCTTTTTCCTTCACTCTCTCTCCATCTCTCCCTTGTCCCTCGCTCTCTCTCTCCACCTCTATCTCTCTATGCCTTTGTTCTTTTCTCCCTCTCTGCTTCTGTCTCTCCCTTCCTCTCTCTCTTCCTTCCTCCCTCTCCCCCTCTCCCGCCATCTCTCTCTCTCCCTCTCTCTCTCTTAGGACCCTAATTTCACATCACCACACGCGCACTTGACCGAAAGTGGAAGTTAGGTGAGACCGGGTGACCCATGTGTGACGAGTGATCATGCGATGGGCAGGCGCGTCCGAGCGACCCGTGTAGTGGGTGACCTGGAGGGCCCGCGCCTGGGGCGAATCAATGTGATAGGGAAAGCTGGCTTAGTGAATGTGTTTAGCAAGTGCAATGAGGAGTGCACACTTGGATGTACAAACTGCGTGACAGAGGCAAAGTGGAAAATCGGTTAAGTGTTGGAGAGGGCAACTGTGGCCAGTTTATACGATGTGGAGGTCGAGCTGGAGCTCGAGTTGGAGGTTGGGCCAATGCACATGTTATGGGTGTGTCAAGCTTGAAAGGCAGGTCAACTTGGTGGGTCAATGACCCAAGCGACACGACCCATCGAATTACAACACAAAGGAAATCATATATATTATGAACGCTGAAGTGGAGAGGGATCATCATCGAACCATCTATCATAGTCATTGGGTGAGAGATGGAATTTTGGACCGAAAAATAATCGCAGGAAGGGAACTCGACAGAGGCGAAATGGATGAGGCTGTCAAGCAAATTGGACGAGTAATGCAATAAGGTTCAAGTCGGGTCGGGTGGTGACTGCAGGGCAGGCGAACCACAAACCTGCAACATGACAGCGCATAATGCAGAGTTTGGGCAGATGTTAAGTGTAGTGGGTAGGTGCAACAAAGCCTTGTGACGCCGCAGCCGAGACAATAGAATGGGAAACGGTGTTAATGAACGGTTGGGAAATTGTGGTGGGGTCGTGTAGCACGCTTGCATGTGCAGACCTGATGAGCAGGCCGACCCATTTAAAAAACTGTAGAAATGGGTCAAGGTTATTTTGCCTCCCCGTGATGTAGCATTGTAAACCAGAAATTTATATATGATTTGATAAAGTATTAATGTGTTGAATTAATGTCTCTTTCATATTGTTTTAGTTTCTTAAAGTTATGAATTTTGCACATAATGGTTGTAAAGAAATTAATGAAGTTGAATGTTGGCGTAGTCTCGAAAAGATAATTGACAAAGATAAGTTTCAATTTTTAGTCGGTGTCATGCGTTACTCTAATCGGGAAAAAGGAATTAGGGTTTAACAGATGGTAACAGAGCCAGTATAACATAATGTTGCAAAGATCAAAGATGTATGCAGGCCGAACTCTTGGAGAAAAATAAAAGTTAGTTGCATGGATGGGGGTTCCTTGACTTGGAGATTCATGGAAGAACCGTCGAAGCCTTGGTGGACACAGATGCCACACATACTTTTTTAAACAGGGTTAACGAACGAATTTGGACTACAAATTTTCAAATCAAACCAATGTGGAGGTCAAGGCAAGGAACTCAAAGGATAAAGTGTCGGGATTGGCAGATGAAGTGCCAATTCAAATTGGAGATTGGTAGGGTTGTTTGGACTTCACGGGGATGGAGATGAATGACTTTGACATGATACTTGGGAAAGATTTTATGAAGGGCAACAAGGAAATTGTTGTCCCCTTTTGTGATGAAATCATGTTGATTGGAAGCACATAGGCTTGGACTTTACCTACTCACAAGTAGAGGAGGAAAGTGAAGGTGCAACATGTTTATGGAATAAGGAAGGCTAAGGACAATGATCGAGTGGGGATGCCTATTCCAGCCAAGATTTCCAATGTATTGGACATATATGTAGATTTGATGCCCGATGAGTTGCAAAAAGTACTTTTACTAAGACGTATAGTGGACCATAAAATTGAGGTACGGGTAGGGAAACAACCTCTAGAAAAATATCCTTATCGATTTCCGGGACCAGAGTTGGAGGTGTTGAAATGATGGTTGAATGATTTGGCTAATGCAAGTTTCATACGAACTTCAAGGTCCCCATATGGTCTTCTAGTATTGTTCTAGAGAAAGAAAGATGTGAATGAGTTGTGGATGTGTTGTGATTATCGTGCTCTTAACAAGCAGATGATAAAGAACAAATATCCTTTGCGACTTGCTGCAGATTTCTTTGACAAACTTTCAAAAGCCTGAGTGTTTTCCAAGATATACTCGAGGCAAGGTTATTATTAGGTGTGAATAGTAGAAGGGGATGAGAAGAAGACCGTGATTGTGACAAGGTATAAGAGTTTTGAGTTCCTTGTAATGCCTTCCAGGTTATGCAACGTTCCTTCTACATTTTTCACTTTCATGAATGATGTTTCACGTCCATATTTGGATTCATTCGTGGTAGTATACTTGGACGACATTGTGATATTTAGCGATAACATGGAGGATCATAAGAAGCACTTGGCTTTTGTGTTTGATGCACTGAAGAAGAATCAGTTGTACTTGAAGAAGTCGAAGTGTATGTTTGCCCAGACCTTGATTTTGTTCCTTGGACACATTGTAGGAAAGGTCACATACGAATGGAGTCGAGGAAGGTGAAGGCAATTGAGGATTGGGCTGAATCGAAGAATTTCCATGATATGAGGGTGTTCTTGGGGATCACCAACTACCAGTGGAAGTTTGTAGATGGGTAATCCAAGGTGACTACATCATTGATAGACCTTTCGAAGAAGGATAAACAATGGAATTGGATGGAGAAGTGTCAAGCCACATTTGAATATTTGAAGAAGAGGATGGTTTCAACACCAATATCGAGGCTACCTAACTTTGAGAAACAATTTGAGTTGCACAATGATGCTTTAGATGTCGCAATATGATGAGTTCTCTTGAAGGATGTGCATCTAGTGGCATATGAGAGTCAGAAGTTGTAGGGTAGAGAGCGACGATATCTAATTCATGAGAAGGAGATGACTGTGATCAACCACAGTTTTTAGGTATGGAGGAATTACTTGATTGGAAGGGATTTTTTTTTTCAAGACATACAACATTACAATGATTTATTTTTCATCCTGAAGAAAGTTGTCAGCAAAGCAGGATTGTTGGTAGGACTTCTCACTATAGTTCAACATGACTATTGAGTATAAACCGTGGAGACTCAATGCATTTGTAGATTCCCTCAACAGGAATTTTTAGTTAGCTTCACTTGAGGAGTGATAGGACCACAATAAGTGTAGTAGGAGTCGATCATAGATGAATGATGAGATGCAGAGTAGAATTTGAGCTAGAGTGGAGATGAATATTCAGGAAAAGTGCATCCTGAAGTAGGTGAAGGAGGGGAAGACTCAAAATTTTTTCCTATGAGATGGACTCTTCTTCTATGGGAACCAATTTACATTTCTAACTCATATTGACTTAGGAAGCACCTCTTGAATGAGTGCCATGATTTTACATGGGCTAGCCACCTAGGGTAGCCTCGTTTTTTGGCATTATTCAAGAGAAGGTACTTTTGGAGAAGATGAGGGAGTATGTAGAGAAGTATGTGCATACATGCATCATTTTTTATAAGAACAAATTGGATAACCAAAGACAGGGAGTATTGTTGCAGCCTTTATCGATTACAGAGAGACCATGGACTAGTGTTTTGATGGACTTCATCAGATAGTTACCACAAGTGTATGGGTATAATGGAGTTATGGTCATTGTTGATCATTTCTCTAAGTATGTCATCTTCACTCGGATGAAGGTACCATGTGGGGCCAAGAAAATTGTTGCTTTATTATTCAAACATGTTGTGAAGTATTGAAGGATGCCACTAAGTCTTGTGTCTGACCGAGATCCACGATTTACTGGCAGATTTTGGACCACTTTTTCAAGTTGGTCGGCACTGAGTTGTTGCAGAGTTAGAGTTACCATGCATAGAAACATGGGCAGACTGAAGAGATTAATGCACTAGTGGAGGATTACTTGAGAAATTTTGTGATAGTGGATCAGAAGAATAAGCATGGAATCTTAGATGTGGCTCAGTTTAGCTGCAACATGCAGAAGAGTTTCATAACTGGGTATAGTCCATTTGAGTTGGTCAATGGATAGGTGCCATTTAATCCACACATAGTGCTACCAAGAGGATTTATGAGGAGTCTGCATGCGAACACATTTTTGACATCACGGGATTAGTCTTTGGAGTTAGCACGAGTACACTTGCATGATGCTCCACAGAGAATTAAGAAATGGGAAGATAAAGATAGGCGAGACACAAAATTCAATATTGGGGATATGGATTTTCTGAGGATCATTGAAGATCAGTTTCGGCCACCGAAGGGGACTGCAAGATCTTTTCCAAGCAAACAGGAAGGGTTATGTTGTGTGAAGAAGTGAGTTGGGGAAGCTTCTTATGAGTTGGAACTTCCGAACAACATGCGTTCCAAAAAACCTGTGTTCCATATGAGTCAACTCAACAGATGTAGACTTTATGCACATCATATTGAGAGGAAAACACCACTGAGAGAACCAACCTTGATTGTGGATAGGCCATAATTGAATTTGGATAAGATCATGGATCATAGGACGACGAGTGTTGAGACTATTAGACACGAGAGTTCTTCGTTCGATGGAAGAATGCACCCTAGGAGAGTAGCTCAGAAACATGGGATTCACTATGGAGGTCGAAGAAGGAGATTAATGAGTATGATGATGAGCTAATGTGGTTGGTAGAATTGTTAAGGATGGAAATGACTCATTGTGGGGGACGATGTTAAGACCCCAAGTCAGCATCACTGCCCTTGGGTGACTTAGGTGTGCAACGTAGGTGCACTTAATTGAAAGTTGAAGTTGAGTGTGACCAAGTGACCCATTTGTGATGGATTATTGTGCGATGGACGGGCGCGACCCTAGTAGAAATGGTGATTGTAATGGGCGGATCACCCAGGTGACAGTGTAGTGACAAAAAGGGTGGGCACGCATCTAGGGCGAGTCAACATGATGGGTGAAGGTGACTTAGCAAACACATTTGGCAACTCCAAAGAGGAGTGCACACTTGGAGGTATGAACCGAGTGACATAGGAAAAGAGGAAAATCGACTAAGTGTTGGAGAGAGCAACCGTGGTGATTTTATACAATAAAATCATTTAATTTTTCTCTTGTCACTTCTTTAACAATATTTTTACCCTTCAAAGTATTGAAGGTGGGCACAACCTTCAGTCCCATCTCCTTTTCCAAAAGCTATAACAAAAAACATCAATCAAATTCATTATTTTAGGATATGTTAGATATCACAAACAAAGGAAATATTTAACAAGAAATTGAAATATGGATTTGAGAAAAAGCATGAGGAAAAATAGAGTATTGAAGAAGTGCCACTTTATCCATTAAAGAGGCAAGTGAATAGGAGTGTAATAAATATTCGATAGACAAAATATGGTGTCATGGAATAAGCAATATTATGAACTTAAGTCATGAAGTACGTCAAGAAAATCAACCGAACTTGTTCTCCTTGTTGCAGTCAAGCTTCAAGAAGACAACATCAGTGTATTTCTCTGATAGTTCTTGCAGTTTGGGAGAAATAATCTTGCATGGACCACACCTTCAAAGGAATTCAAAAAAGGAAGAAATGTTAGAAAATAATTGTTTCTTACTAAAATAGATTTATTATTAGTGATGCTTAAATTTTCTTAAACCACAAGGATCGAGACCTTTTTTGTACATCCTTTCTCATATTTCAAAGTATTATACAACATGGAGCATGTCATTAATCCTTGTCTAAAAATATGAAAAAAATTACCTAATGGATCAAGGGGGTAGAGGAGGTAACCATTAGAAGACAAAATAGACCAATTTTTGTTATACATGCATGCCCCAAGACACTGAATAAAAAGCCCACATAAAAACATTTTCATACACTAACCGAGATGCCAATCGGTATGGAAATATCCATGCCCACATTATCAAATATTTTGGGGCATTATCAATCACTTCTAATGGTTGATCTGACCTTGTGTTAGCTTTGCATGCTCCTTTACAACTCATATATTTTTGTAGAGCTCCACAATTATTTAGTGCTAAGGACCTATTTGATACACAAGACTATTCCTTGGACATGCAAACCATGGTCCATGATTGGCCTTGCCTTCCTATTATGATGGAAACATCTAAAGTATCCATTTTAGATTCCAAGCCATGCCAACTAACCCAATTATATATTTTTCCATGGTAATCATCAATGAGTGGTTGTCAGACACCACAATTGACTAGATAAAAATTCAAGGCAGAGACTCTTATTACATCATCAACACTAAGTAACGTTTGAGTGTATTTTTTATATACCTAGATACAAACAAGAACATAATTCTCATCTAACTCAAGATTTTCCTACAAGGACACAACTAGTGACATAACCTATCATCCCAGAAAAAACCAAATACAAGCCATCATTTTCATTCTACATCTAATGCAATCAAAACCATTTCATTTTGCAATTAACAACATTACCCACCAAGATATTGGACTCTCTCTTGTTCATTTCTCATTCATTGACACCTAGAATGTACATTTTTTTTCCAACAAAAACTTAAAATACCAAAATATTTATGATTTCTCCAGTAGTCTCCTTGTATATATTCATATTCTGCCTAATGCAAAACACCTTTTGATTTGGATTTACAAACCTGGCCGAACAAGAAAGACAGTTATAATAATAATATTATATTAATTAGTGCAGTAAACATATGATGGAATGTTAACAAGCACAATCCTTAAACATTTGTTTGCCTTTTTATAGCATGTAAAGCATCAAGGGGCTTACATAAGATGATTGAACAAGTCTAGTCTTTTTGTTGGAACCTAATGAGAAAATCTAAGAATCTCTTTCCTAGGAACCAAGTTAACCTCCTACCTCTTCTGATACATAGACATAGAATCATAAATCATGACAACAGGAACAACACTCACTCTAACCTCTTCTACAAGTCATTCGAAATTTCTACCATTCCATACTTACATTTATCTTCTAGAGGAGTGTCTTCATTCTAAGAAGAATTGCACTCTTTGAATAGGGCCCAAACATCACCCTTTTAGCACGTTGTAGTTGGCAGATTTTCCCTACTTAAAATGCCCACAACCCTACTAAACTCCATCATCTGGCGAGTTAGTGATAATTTTATCTTCATTGGTAACAACCTCAAGCAAAACATTCTTCATCTTGAACTTGTTTCGTGAAAGAGAATTCTTAATACGAGCATAAAAGTGCAGCATTCCATTGTCATCATTATATATAGCCCAAACCTAATCTACTTCAAAATTATTTTCATTTCAATCCTTTAAAGTCATCAAAATCAATTGAATAAGAATGGCCTCAATGGATCAGACTTACTGCCAAAATAAAAACAAACTCAAACTATTTGCATCTCACATTCAGGCTCCAAGAAACCTTACAACTAAACTACGTTAAGGTTGAACACACCCAACTCTGGTATATGACCCTACTCAAAGGCACAAATATGTAGCACAAGTGATTTTTCCTCCTTTCAATATCTACATATGCCATATACATAACATAAAAAAAAAGAGTTTTCCCTTGTATAATTGATACCACCTTTAGATATGTTTCAACAACTAGGAATGCTCCCTCATTATGACCGTGAATATAAAACGTATCCTCCAAAAGAGGTTTCCTGGTTTCCTATTATCATGTAGAGGGATTTTCAGGCACACCCAATAGTATTGAAAATATCATCAAGCTCTTCCTAAAATACATATATATAAGAACCAATGATTTATAACCGCTGGTCTGGATGTGTTAAGAAACAATGTCTCAAGGACTACATAAGAATCTAGTGTGGGAAAAATGCATGCACGTTGTTTCCATATGTAGGAATATGATGTCTACTAAGTTAGATGAGAGCTACATAACAGAATCTAACATTTATTGACTCAAGTCATACCATCAATGAAATTAAGATCCATTTTACAAGAATTACAATCTAGGAAGACTAGCTAAAAATTGCAAAGTTTTAACCAAAATTCTAAGCACAAAAACATAAAACTAGTTAGATTAGCAAACACATACAAAAAAAACAATCCTAAATACTACATACAAAAATTTTGTTGAATAACCAAAGAAATACATGATAACATAAATACTTTTCCAAATCAGATGGCATTGCAGACAGAACAAAGAATCAAGAAGGTGGAAATGGAAGAGATTTATCAAGAGGTTCCTTGTAGAGAACTTCAATGGAAAAAAAAACTCACCAAAAATATTCCCTTCACTAATCTCAATGGCTGGACCATCATTGCTATAATTTCCAAAAGCATCCTCTCATCTGCCCCAATCATTGTAGATGTAGATAGTACTATGAAATTTTTGAAAATATCCTTGATATTACTAGATTTAACTGAGTCCAGTTTTGATTCATGCGATGGTTCAGATATATCCTAAGAAGATACAGAACCATGCTCTAAATCATCCTTTTTATCTTCAGTGATTTCAAAATCACTTCTAGTTCCTTCATCTTCATGTCCTTCTTCAAGAAAACTTTCCACTTGAAATAACAAAGAATCAATTTTTTACTGTCCTTGATGTCTCCTACAAAGTCCTAGGTTGTTGGTTTCCATGATAATTAGAAAGGTGTAAATTGAAATGTTTAGAGGAAGATTAATTCCATATGATCTTATAAATTAATTAGCTTAGGTGACTGGCGAAAATGATCTTTTACTGAAAATTGATTTTGAAAAGGATTATGATATGATTGAATGGAACTTCATACTTAATATGTGGTATGGCTTGTTATATCGAAGACTAGTGGAAATTTGTTCTTGTTACCCTCAACAACAATAGGCGTGAATGTCATACTTTCGAACCCTATTTTTCTACAACAACCTTTATAAAACCTAGGGATATCATATAATATTTCAGAATTTTCTTTGATATGAAGCTTTATATTACTAGTCAATCCAGGAGGATAGTGGTCAAGTTTGAAAGAAAATCTCAATCATGGAGTAATCTTTATCTTTCGCTTATGAGGAAGGTTTCAATTGTTGATCAAATTATCATAGCAAGGCACGCTCATTACTCTTGTTTCTTCTCCTCTCAACTATGGGTGTTGGTAAAATATTGGCCAAAAAAGAACTTTTATATTGGAGTTCTTCGTAGAAACATGAACAAAAACAATGGCATACTTGGAATGATCTTAACAAAGCTCAAGAGTCTAAATTCCTTCCTAAGTTGTCTTTTTTCTGATGGAGCTCCATGGGTTATGTCCTACGTAGAGGAATTGTATGTTGAGTAGTGGGAAGAAGATTAATGAACTTCAAAGTTTCTCTGTGCTTGAATAAAAGAGGGTGATGAAGGATATTGAAGTACGGAGGGCAAGGAGGTGCCAATATATTTAGAAATCTCAATATTTTCAGAAGAAAAATGTGTTGGTGTGGGTCTAACAAGGCCTGGTTTTTGAGACTAGGCTCACAGAGTTGATGAACAAATGATGCACACACACTTTATCATAGGAATTAAATGGTTGAGCATGTCTGTCATGATCACCATCACCACTACAAGACTACTTTTTGTTGTACCCTTCATCGCACCCTTCGAGAGAAGGACCAGTAGCCTTTCGCTACACCCTCGAGGTGGTCACGGTTATAGAAATTAAAATTTTTAGGGCAAGTTTTTAAATTCAAACTCAAAATTCAAATTCAAATGGGTATGCTAGTTAAATGCTTATGTTTTATATCTTATATCACATATGCCAACATTTCTACAGTCTGGTGGTGGTTGTGGTGATCAAGGTGGGGGTGGCATAAAACCCCTAGGGTTATTGTGTCGTAGGAATCTTACGTATGTCTAAGTATGTATGAAATTCTCTATTGATGAGAGGATATACAACATCTGAGATAACAACTAGGGTTATCCCTTTAAGCTCTTAGAGTGCATTAAATATCGTATAGCATTGGTGTCTTGTCAGTTGTTCACATTGAATTATTATCATTATTGATGGGTTCTTATAATATCATAACTTGAGGAAATTATTACATGATAGTTATATATATTCACCAAACGGTTTAATCAACGTGTTTTCATATAACACTAGCTTCATCCCAAAAAGCATATAGAATTTATGTTTTTCTTTGTTCTTCTAAAGTTTGCGTAAATTCTCTTTTCACATTGTCAATAATGACAACAACAATGATTAAAATCATTCTGGAGCTAAAAATTTCGTTAGTGATCCCATCTGTGGGGTGATTGAAACTTTTGATGCTACCATATCTACTGATATTTCTATTCTTGTTACAATCATTATTGAGGAATAAGTAGTCCAAACATAAATATATAAGTTTGGATGGTAGATAGAAATTATTATTTCTTGATTTCAGCTCATTATTTACTAACAATGATGGTAGAAAGGGCTGCAGTACAAATGGTGGGATTAGAATGTTAGATGGCCCTAATGGAGAGAATAGTAAGAAAAGATTAAGGTCAACAATAAGTGTAATTAGAGTTTTTATCATTATTGGTAGTGGGATAAGAAAAGTAAGGAAACATAAAATGGATTTATCATGTGTTCAAATAGACTTGATTACATAAAAATATCGTTGACAAATATAAGGATCATGGAAACCTCAAGCATCTAAATCGTCAAGGGTGATGACCGTACCAAATTGAATCCATGACCAAGGATAACAACATTTTTATGACCAGGGATAATTAGTTTCTTGAATGTGACATGTTGAGTTCATAATGGGTATTTCTTGTAATGGCCTTCAGCCTAATTGTCTCAACAATCCCTCGAAACATATATATTCCTTGTATGGAATATAAAAAGAGAGGGAGAGATAATTGATATAAAAGTTATTTTAATTAAGGTGGATTTTTCTTATTTGCGATATTTTTTATGATATTTTTTTACGAGTAAGGTTTTTAAATCATAGTAAATCTTTACTAATGTTATTAATAATAAATAGATGATAGTTTTAAATATTGTCGTAATTTGTTTTTTTTATTATATAAATTAAAGACTAATGTACATTATTTTAATTAGTTAAATTTATTTAAATATGATATTTTACATTTTCTCCAATGGAGGGTGCCCATGTCTTGATATGTGTGTAGACAAAATAATTCATGGTGGCAGCACAATGCCCATTTGGTGGTTTGCATGCATGAAGGTACACAAACATATGAGGTTGGATGTGGTTGAGTGACGTGAAGCTACATAATTGAGGGAGATTGTTGCGTGGGATCCCTGGGAAGGACACTTAGTCTTATTTTACACCTTAAAACTAGCTTCAAGATGAATAATGGAAACTATTGGGGTGATGGTGGCTTATCATGACATAGGATGGAACAATTGGGATATAGTTTAGCTTCCAGCTCATCGAATGCATGTGTATGCTAGGTTGATATATTGTCTTCATACAATTTTTTGTTTGATTACTGAAACTTCTCTACATGTTTTTTGGTTCCTTTCCAATCATTACCTTTATTTGGTTCTTTGGATGGATAAGGGAGGTGGTCGAATAGAGATTAAAGACTCTTGATAAAAATTCCTCTACTTTCAGGCTTGGTGGTGGCTCTTAGTTGAAAGACAGAAATATTTAGCCTCATGGTCTTTGGATCCTAGACTACTCCTCGATTGGGTCTCGCATTTGGTTTATTAGTTTTTTCAATGTTTTCGAGCTTTTCAACTGTGAATTCCCTTATTTTTCTCATTTCAATGTAGCCTTTTTTATCATCCTTTAATTTTTACTTCCTTCGTTGCCTCTATTTGTTTTATTCGGGTTGTCTTTCAATTATTTTTCTCGATTCAGCCTCCTCAAAGTTGTCTATTATATTTCTCTCAACTCGTCTTGTTTATTGGGGTTTTCTCTGAGTCTATGCAAATATCCTATATATTTCTCCTAAGTTTCTTATTTTCCATGGTGGGTTGGCATATTCCTTAGGACATCCCCTATTTCTATTGGGTTCTTTCCCCTAGATGTTGGCTCGTGTTTCTCTCTCTATGGTT